>JAKUCV010006655.1:0-11296 GCA_028386065.3 Turnera subulata | reverse complement strand
CATGTGGTAAGCGACTTGGTTCCGCTTAAGCGAGGTCTCGGGTTCGAGTCCTCGTGCACGTAGAAAATTCTCATCCCATTAGGAGACTCACCCACCATACCCAAATGTGTGGCGCGGTCGAATCCGGATTAGTCGGGGCAAAGCTCCGGATACCGTTTGACAAAAAAAACTTAATTTCATGATTTGATTTCATATTTACTTTTGATTAGAATACTCTCTATCGTAATAATCTCTATTCTCTCCGTGGAAAGTCAGGTTTCATTTGTTTGCTTTATAATAGTAAGATCATACTTGCCCAAAATAAAAGGCAAGAGGACAATTATAAGCTGTACTGCTGTAGTTCATCAAGAATTCTGACAAGTGCACATCATTATAAGAAAACACCAGAAAGAAGTTCCCCTAGCTCCTCAATTCCATCTTAATTAGCAATCTCCAAAAATAATTGTCCAGCCATTTTGGCGGGTTTCTTCTATACAATTCTGAGGGAATTTGCGTTACGGTGGAAAGTTTTGTTTTAAAGTCGAACGGAACTTTTCATCAAAGAAGTAATAGTATTAGATAACGGGAATTATGCAAAGCTGTACCAAAAAAAAAAATAACGGGATTTTTGAAACACTAATCTGTAACCGAAAAAAGTAGTGGACAAAACTTGAAATTTTCCCATTAGAACTGTTTTTTTTCCTTCACACAAATTGTGACCGCTTATCCATCCCTAGTAAATAATTCATATGGCATAATTTGTTTGGAAGTATGCAAACAATTATGAATTTTTCCATCACAAGAGCACATAACAACGACCATAATCCCTTGAATTGCAACAAATATATCCCTCACAAACTCCTTTACAATATTTCTAAAGGCAGGCGTGAGGAACTAATATGGGTTAGTTTCAAGTGGTAAGAGATTTGATTTCGTTATGTTGGGTTTGAATCTTCATGTTATGTTGGGCGGCCCAAATCAAATTAAGATTAGTGGCGACAAAATCCAAGACCGGATATCAGATCGGATGAAAACTAACAAATAAAAGACAGGCGTGGGGCGACATTTGCAACTGAAAGGTGGGGAGATTTTGTTGTTACGGTTTGTGAGGGATGATAAATCTCTTATAATAGATATTTATAAATTATAATGATGGATCTATGGAGGAGGGGATGTCACTTATAGTTTTTTTATGCTAATCAATAATTCTCATTGATATTGAGAGTTCCAATACAATTAGAAAACACAAGTCATTAGGAGAATGACTCCAATGCTTGACTAATCTTAGTAATGGGTTCTCTTCCCCAGAAAATTTATAACGCACCATTTCTTACGAAATCCCTCACAAAAATATTCCTTATTCCTTCGATATCCGTATGCAAGGTGTGGTTCACCCTGTTAGAAAATCACTGACAAAGTGTTTAGTAAGGGATTTTTTTTTTCAAATTTGTTACAAAATTCCTTGATAAATTTGTGTTTAGTACAAAAAAATAAATAGATGAATTTGTGTTTATCTAGTAAAATTAACTAGGATTTGACCACTCGAAACTAATGATCACAAAAATTAAAATTCTATTATTTTCCATTATTAAAGACTCAATTAACTAGGATTTGACCACTCTGAAACTAATTATCACGCAGTGGTCCAGTGTGCTGCGACCCCTTAACTCACACGTCCCGGGTTCGACCCGGAGAAACGTGGAGGTATGGAAAATGCACCTGTTGGGAGTGGTAAAACACGCTGGACCCGCTCGTGGTCCTAGGCTAAATGCTCGAGAAGCGAGATTAGGTGTCATGCCACGGATGAGATTAGTCTAGTTTGTCGAGCTGGGATACTCATATTATCAAAAAAAACCTAGGATTTCAACCTTTCAAATAAAAGTAAGTTAACATTTTTTATCCATTATTAAAGACTCAGTTTATAAAATGACAAATTACTTTTACTTTTTGTAAAAAATAATTGTTTTTTCTTGAATCTTATGTCTTCGTTAGTACAATCTAGAATTAATGCATTTTATTTTATTAGTGCTTACCTAACAAAATTAAACTATTTATCCTTTCTTATAAATTAATTTTCTAAGATAATATATCATTATATTTTTTTTGCCTTAAATATTTTTAATGTGAATATACTACCTTGCTTACATTTTTCTTAATAAATCTTTAACAAATTGCACCATGCATTTCTTGTTTTTCTTCCCCTTCATAAAAATTCAGCTTTGAGGTGTACATATAATTTGTATTCATCTAGCTTACAAAAATTCAGTATGGACACTAACTAAATTTAATAGATAATTTTTATTCATCTAGCTTACAAAAATTCAGTATGGACACTAAATCAAATTAACTGATAATTTTTATTCATCTTTCTTACAAAAATTCAGTATGGACACTAAATAACATTAACTGATAATTTTTATTCATCTTTCTTACAAAAATTCAGTATGGACACAACTAAATTTAATTGATTTATAACATTCTTATTTGTATCCTTATATATAGTATATGGAGTTGTTATATAACCTATTTAGAATCCTTATATATAGTATATAAAGTTGTTATGTAACCTATTTAGAATGATTGATCTTGGAAAATGAAGATAGATAAATAGTTTGTCATAGTGCCTCAAAGATTTGAAGCTCTTAATATTATAGGTTAGAGAATGAAGATAGATAAACAGCTTGTTATTCTTATAAGCAGGAGAGGTTAGAGGTTGGCTTTAGAATAGAAATCTGTAGGTAAAATGATGTGTTTTAGGTAGTGTGGCCTAGTTTAAACTAGACATGTTAATATGGTTATTTATTAAATGAATAATGGCTATAAATAGTTTACTACAAATTTTATATGGATCTAATTGAGTATTTTATTTATTTAACCTATAAAATAAAATAATAGGATTTATATGTGTTGAATAATGAATATTCATATATGCAAATATTAATTGTATGTGTTGGATAATGGATATTCATGCACACAAATATTAATAATCTAATTCAATTATCTAAATATTATAGTTTTATCTAATTCAATTATCCAAATATTATAGTTTTAAACTCCTCCTTAATTTAGAAAAAAAACTAATTTCACCGAAGTTGCTCCTTCGTCTGCTCCGATATTCCTCCTACTCCATCGACTCGTCCCAACCCATCCTATGTGGGCCTAATTGGGCCCGAGTTAGTCCAGCCAGACATGCGAGGAAAGGCCCAACCCATTTCGACCTATTGGGCCTGCTCCGGCCAACCAATGCAGGGCCTACTTTTTCCAGATGGGCTTGGTTGCCCCCATCTCGGCCCAATCAAGTGGACCTAATTGGGCGCGGGGCGGGCCGAGTTAAGTCCAACCTAGCCTAATCCATGCAGGCTTATTTGGGCTCACATAGGCCAGATTAAGTCGACCAAGCCCATCTTAATTGTGCCTAATTAGGCTCATATAGGCTATGGTCCGTTAATATAGGCTAGGTCGGATTAATATTCATAAGGTTAAGAAAGTTAAAACATAAAAAAATATAAATTATCACTATATGGTAAATAGGTATACTCATATTAAATAGGTCAGAATGGATATGATTATCCACCATATACACTCATTCTCCGACCTCTAGTAAAGAAACCGCATGGAACATGGATTTTGGGATGTTGAAATTGAAACTGACTAATATTGTCCTCTTATTGCGGGACTTGGGTTGCCAGTGCTAGTGTGTCAAGAATTATTATCGAAGCCTGGTTTGTAGAGTTTATGTTCACAATAAGAGAGGAGAACTATGTTGCTCATGCCTTAGCCAACAAATTAGTGGCTTCATGTGCTATGGAGTTACCATCTTGATCCTTCGGACTATGTTTCACAATTATTAAACATGGACTTCAATTCCTGATGTGTTACTCGCTTAATTTGTGTTCATCCGCACTAAAAAAAAGACGAAGATTAAAAAAGATGGAATTGTGGAATTTTTTAATGGGATTAGTCTGGGTCTTCTTGGAAAAGTCGCTGCAGTTTTGTCAATTCGTAAATTCTCAACGTATTCAAAAGAATGAAATTTGCAGTGTTTTCATTTCTAACTTAGCAATAGAAAACCTACCTTATTATGTTCTTTGGTAAGTCATCCTGTTGCCGTTAATCAAATTAACTGGTAACTGAGTTAAATTACAAAAAAAAAAATATTTCAGGAAGAAAGAAACAGAACACATTTACATCCAAGCAAAACCTACCAATTCCTCCAATTTATTCAACGGAGGAAAGTGATCCTCAAAACCAGGATTTTAAGTTCAAAACCCTTTTTTTGTTTAGTTTTGACGAGCGAATACCAACCCCAATAGACTTACGACGTGACAGGAGAACAGAAAAAAGATGGAATTTAGTATTTACATCAACACGAGAGAAGTGGTAGGAGTTGTATATAGCTTCAGGAACAGAAGTAAAAGGGAAGTAAAATAAGGATTAAAGTTTTTTCATCCCTATTACAACTCAAAGTTGGAAGTCACACATACATCTCTTAGAATTCAGCTTATTTTCATCCTTCTGTTCACCTTATTTCTATTTCTGTCAGTCCGACCAAAATTCTCTAAAAAATTGTTAAAGTGGCAGCCTATATTTGGGTCCCACATAACCTTACATGGCATCAGAAAACTTGGCAAGTTAGCTCTTTTTACTGGATTTTGGTCAGATTGATAGAAATAGGTGAAAATAGAGTGAACGGAGGGATGAAAACAAACCCAAATCTAAGATGTTTTCTAACTTTGAGATTTAATGTAGGGATGAAAAAAGATTTCAATTTGTTAAAAACAAAAAAACAGGAAATATAAAACAGCATCTATGGGCTGCAGTGTACTATTTGAGTCAATTCTCCGTACATGATCTCCAACATAATTACAAAAACTTTTTTTTGATTAAAAATGGATATGTGTGCTATGTTTAATCAGCAAAAAAAAAAAAGGATATGCGTGCTAAGTCTACAACAACGACCGCTTTAGACGGTAACAACCATATAAAAATGGCCTGAAAGACAGGCTAAGGCTGTAGACAAATCCAAACACAAGGGTGTTACATTTGAAGTCTTGTAAGATCATTCTCAGGAAACTTAAATTCTTTCACCACACGCTGCTGCTTCCATTAGGTTCTGCATATTTTTTACAACAAACCCACCTACTAACAGAGGGAAGTCAACCTGGAAAAACATTTTTTATCTTATGGCGAACCTTAAGTGTATATATTTTATATCCTCTGACAACCTGTCAACCAAAATAGTAACCACGAGAAGTTGCTGGGCTCAAGTCAACTTACCTCATTTTCCTAGTTTGAAAATGAAGAAACTTTTTCACACACTCTAGCTGAAACTAGTTTAGCTTACTTGGGACAGTGGTCATTTGACATATTCAACACTGATGACTTTGACCGAGTAAGATGTGAAAGGATAGGCAACACCAAAATGATTCTCTCTCTATATATAAATATATAACACAGTCCAGGGTCCAGCATTGTCAGACAAACCAATAGTCTGTGCAAATTAGGGACTTCAGCTGCAAACAAAATGAAGCTATTCCCACTGATCCTCCGGTTATTCTTCATATTTTTTCTCCTGTCTCAAGTTCAACACAGCAGGTACGTACTTAATTTCATGAAACAATACATATTGCTTGCTAACAATTTTCCCTAGTGTATACTTTTGGTATACTGAAGCAGTCGTATATGTATCATTTTGGAAGCAGTGCTGCATATAGGTTCAGCCGAATAGAGGAGTCCCCGGATGTGGTCCTTGGCAAAGACAAAGATCGACCAAGGCCACCACCGAAACCTCCTGTTGGACCAGATCCTGGAGAGATTAACATTCCACCATAAAAATTTTACAAGAAACGCTTCACACTTGCCCTGTCTGCTGTTGATGTCTGTGTGTGATCTTCTCTGTCATTTTGGACTTCTATATATGTATTACACCAGGATATTATCATGCTGATTAATCAAGTGTACACATGTTCCACTAGGCATCACCCAATGGATCGGACATACTTTGCAAATCATGGCTTTGGGATCAGAATTTCAATTAATAAGCATTTGATGATTATTCTTTGGATATATGTTTGCTCATATTCAGAGTGCTCAAACAGGTTACTGTCCTGGAGAGAAGGATATTGGTATTAGTTATGTCTAAATTTTACTCTCACCGATAATGTTTGATATCATTCTTATCATTCTTGTCATTTTTTTAAAGTGAAGTAAACATGTTTTCCTTATTTTAATGAGATTAGGTAGCTCTCATCTGATAAACAAGAAGCTAGCCGACTGGTGGATGGGCTTATAATCAGACTCGGTTCGCTTCGCGGACCAGCTGTAAACTAAATTATCATTTGAAAAAGCGTATTTTACTTCTAATTTGAATACTTAATATTATAATAATCTCTATTCTCTCCCAACTGAGGAAAGAAAGGTTTCATTTGCTTATAATAGTAGGAGGACAATTATAAGCAGTTCATCAGGAATTCTAATAAAAATACAACTAGAATAAGTAGGGCTTATGAGGGGATTTGAGTCTTTTAAAATTTTAATGTTGAGGCTCCAGAAATAATTTTTATACTCTAATACCATCCTTCTGAAAGCCCAACAAAGAGGGATTCACTAGAATTCAAACACCAGGTCTTTTGGTCATAATTACTCTACTACTGTATCAACTATCAAGTAACGATTTTACCAAAAAAGCATAAGCTAAGGCCCGAGAAATGGTTTTATTATGCTCTAGCAGTCATAAGCTAAAAAAGAAGTTTTCCCGTAGGTTGTTTATGGACCTGAACCTGCCTCCTCTGTCGGTTTTAAAAAATATCCAGAACCTAAGTGGAATAGCGTGTGGTGTAAGAATTTAAGCTTTTATATAATTGCTCCGGTTTAAAGCAGTCATTGTTGTTGACTTAGCCCAAATATCCACATTTTCAATCCAACTGCAATGGAAGCACTAAATCCAGTAATAGGCAAAACCCAGGAGGGAGTGTGTTTTTATTTAAATTTGGAAATTGCTCGGCCTTCCTGTAAGAGGAAAATACAAGAAGAGAATAAAGAAGAAGGGAGGTGATGAGAGACAAGAATCTACTACAACAAATTCCCCCTATCTGTGTTTTGCAATCCTCCTATAGCTATCCTTTCCCTACGATCAGGACAAAACCATTACTCCAAACTTCATTGACCGTGTCTATCTAACACCGATTGCTTCTTCTGGGTTGAGCTTGGGCTTCAGAACTAGATGGATCAACAGAGTCAACTCCTCCTCTTGGGCCTCATTACCAACTGATCCATTGATATTCCCTTAGTCAAGTCCGTATTCACAACACAAATTCAGAAAATCTGTGCAATTTTATGTTGTAAATCCTATACTGTTGTAAATAAATTATGGTGGATGTCATTGTTACCATACAGTAAAATTCGTTTTTACTGTACCCGAATTTACCCCCAGTAAATATTTTTACCCCTCAAACTAACATCCAATTGGATTCATCCCTTTGGCCATTTACTCACCATAATTCCCTTTGTCCTAATCTTAATACCATCTTCCTTTACCTAATATCCTTTTGATTTTATCTTAGTAAATTAATCATTCTCATTTGTTTTTATCCTCATATTTTTACCTATAAATACCCCCTTCATTTCCATATATACTTACACCTTTGATCACCATAAACTCACTCTCTCCAAATTTCCATACACATCTCTTTTCCTTTCTCCATCATTAATATAATTATCTTCTATTTCCATTATTATTAAAGTTTTATTATTTCCCACAAAGTTGTATTATTACCTTGATCAAGTTTGATCAAGTTTGTATTATTCCATCAAATAATGAAAATCTCCCCCAATTTTATAACACGTTATCAGCACGAGTCTCTACCTTATCAAGGTATTCATTTCTAAACCTTTTCTTATTACTAATTTAATCATTTTTATTATACATATATAGTATTTATATAGCTGAAAGATTTATCGAGTAAGCATATATATATTTTATTCTATATTATTATCCTACTAATATTGCTGAAAGATTTATCGAGTAAGCGTATATACTATATAATTTCTATTATTATTTCTCTTTATATTTATTTTATATTTTGTTATTATTTCTTTACTGTTATAATGGCAAACCTTGCAAAGCTTGAGTTTGATGCCCTAGATATTTCCGGAAGAAATTATCTATCATAGAGACTAGATGCAGAAATGCATTAGATGCTCAGGGCCTGGGAGATACCATAAAATCTCCTCAAGATAAGGGAAAAGCTATTCAAGATAAAGAAGGAACTAGTCAAGAAAAGACAAAAGATGTATCTAGTCAAGATAAGGCAAAAGCGATGATCTTTCTCCGTCATCATCTGCACGATAGTCTAAAGACGGAATACCTTACTATCAAAGATCCTGCAGATCTTTGGAAGAATTTGAAAGAAAGGTATGATCACCTGAAGATGGTCATACTCCCAAAAGCTCATTACGAGTGGATGCATCTGAGGCTGCAAGATTTTAAATCTGTGCATGAATATAATTCAGCTATGTTTCGAATAAGTTCTCAGATGAAACTATGTGGAGAAAACACTACTGATGCTGATATGTTAGAAAAAACATTCTCTACTTTCCATGCATCAAATGTGCTCCTACAGCAGCAATATCGTGAGAAGGGTTTCACAAAATATTCTGATTTAATTTCTTGCCTCCTGGTAGCTGAACAAAATAACGAGCTATTGATGAAAAATCATGAGTCTCGTCCCACTGCTTCTGCTCCATTCCCAGAAGCGAATGCAGCAGTACATGATAATTCTGGTTGTGGCCGTGGAAAAGGTCGTGGCCGGGGGCGTGGACGTGGAAGGAATAATTTTAATTACCGTGACCACAATATTGGCAAGGCTAAAGGAAAACAAGCCAATGATGCCAAATATGATGATAAGAAAAATCACGAGTCAGTCTGCTACCGATGTGGCATGACAGGTCATTGGTCACGGACGTGCCGTACCGCGAAGCACTTGGTAGAACTTTACCAATCATCTTTGAAAGGAAAAAATAAAGTTGCTGAAACAAATTTTGTTCAAGATGATGACCAAGATGCTGCCTTCCACTCCGACTCATATTTCGATGAATATCTTGCTGATCCAGAAGAAGCAAGCAAGAAAATGAAGCAAGAATAATCTTGTTGTCTATTTCCTTGTATTTTACATTTATGTTCTTATCTGTTGTTTATTTCTATTGATTTTCTTAATGTTCTTTTAATTTGGAATAAATTTCAGTTCAATATTATTTTCTTATGCATCTTTTATTTTCTTTTATGAAGATATGGGCATTCAACTATATGGTTCCAAGAACAATGACTCAGATATTTGTCTAGCAGACAGTGCAACTACTCATTCCGTATTTAATAAACGAAAATATTTCTTTACTTTGAAATTTGAAAAGGCATATGTTAGTACAATCTCTAGTAGTACAAAAATAATTGAAGGCTCCAGAAGAGCTCAAATCCTACTACCAAAGGAAACAAAAATAATCATAAAAAATGCTTTGTTCTCTTCAAAGTCTCAAAGAAATCTATTGAGTTTTAAGGATATCCGTTTAAATGGATATCATATTGAGACTATGAATGAAAGAGATGCTGAATATCTCTATATTACAAAAATTACCACTATAGGTAACAAACAAATTGTGGAAAAATTACCTGTATTATCTTCTGGATTGTACTACACAAATATTCGAGTCATTGAAAATTATTATACCCAGCCAGAAGCTGGCACCAGCCTGAAGCTGACTAATGAGATGAAAATTTGGCATGACCGGTTGGGCCATCCCGAATCAATAATGATGCGCCGAATTATTGAAAATTCATTTGGTCATCGATTGAAAAACCAAAAGATTTTTCAATCTAATGAATTTTCTTGTGAACCAACATTTTTAGAAAGAATTCAGAGAGACATTTGTGGACCTATACATCCACCGTGTGGACCATTTAGATATTTTATGGTTTTAATTGATGCATCAACTAGATGGTCCCATGTGTTCCTGTTGTCCTCACGCAATTTGGCGTTTGTGAGCTTATTATCACAATTGATCAAATTGCGGGCACACTTCCCTGATCATGCAATTAAGACTATACGTCTTGATAATGCTGCTGAATTCACCTCTAAGGCATTTAATGACTATTGTATGTCAATTGGAATTGTGGTTGAACATCCTGTAGCTCATGTTCATACCCAAAACGGTCTAGCAGAATCGTTGATTAAACGCCTTCAGTTGATCGCGAGGCCATTATTGATGAGATGCAAACTCCCCGTTACTGCTTGGGGACATGCTATTTTGCATGCAGCAGCACTTGTGCACATTAGGCCAACAAGCTGTCATAAGCTCTCCCCCATTCAATTGGTTCATGGTCACGAACCTAATATCTCCCATCTTCGGACCTTTGGTTGTGCAGTATATGTGCCAATTGCTCCACCACAGGGAACTAAAATGGGTCCTCAAAAAAGATTGGGAATATATGTTGGACATGAATCTCCATCAATTATAAAATATTTGGAACCAGCAACTGGAGATTTATTTACAACAAGATTTGCTGACTGTCATTTTGATGAAAATGTTTATCCAACATTAGGGAAAGTAAATAAGCAGCTGGATAAAGAAATTAAATGGAATGCTATATCATTATCAAGCCTTGATCCTCGAACAAATTAGTGTGAACTTGAAGTTCAAAAGATAATTCATTTGCAAAATATATCAAATCAATTGGCAGACGCTTTTACTGATATCAATAGAGTGACAAAATCTTATGTACCAACTGCAAATGCTCCTACTAGAATTGATGTCCCCGAAGGACAAATAAAGATTGCAAATGAATCTAAAGCACGCCAGAAGCGTGGCAGACCACTCGGTTCCAAAGATAAAAATCCTCGACAGAGAAAAGGAGCAAAGATACAATATGGCCCCAACGAGGTAATAAAACCTCCTGTAGAGGTTCAAATTGATAATCCTCTAGAAGAGGATCCTGACATAAATTGTAATGTTCCAGAAGTAACTCAGGTACCTGAAATAAGTCAAAATGATGAGATCTCAATCAACTATATTATGTCAGGAACAAGATGGAACCGATGTGAAATAACCGTCGACGGAATTTTTGCATATAATGTAGCGCTAAATATTATGGAAGGAAATGAGGATCATGAGCCTAAATCAATTGATGAATGCCGGCAAAGAAATGATTGGCCAAAATGGAGAGACGCAATTAAGGCTGAGTTAGACTCGCTCATGAAGCGAGAAGTTTTTGGGCCTGTAGTCCCAACACCTGATGGTGTAAAACCGGTCGGTTACAAATGGGTAT
>JAKUCV010006654.1:49876-61622 GCA_028386065.3 Turnera subulata | reverse complement strand
AATTAGTAACTTATTGCAACAAAAATATAATAATAATAATAATACTATTATTGTTGCTTAGGAAAATAATAACATAAATGACAATAATTACAATAATAAAAATTTGAGAGTAGTAGAAGTATTAGTGAAAATAATGAAAATTAACTCGGATTGGTAAAATTCTTGATTAACCGTGATCAAATTTTATTAACCACCGTAATAGTTAAAACAGCTTGGTAAAAATCACGAAAATTTTACCCGGGTCGTTACACTTGACTTGGGCCTGATGCCTGGTTTTGTGATCTGGGCTGGGTTTTGGACATGGGCTGCACAGTAAGGCCCAGTCTGAATTAATAAAAAAAAAAGAAGAAGAAGAAAAGAGAAAATAAAACTCTGGAAAAAAGGAATAAAATAGAAAATAATAATAATAATAAGGAGTAATGCTTGGAAAAGACTATATAGTATATTATATGAAAATAAAATGTAGTAATTATTTTGTTATAATATTTTCAAGAAAATAAGATAATTATAACATGATTGTAGTAAATACTCTTAAGGATATATACTATGTAAATACCGGTATATATATATATATATATGTGTGACTAATTTCTAAAAAGGTTATTTTATTATAACCATAATTTTTGGAAAAGGAAATAAGTGGTAGTAATAATAATTTTTATCAAATATTTTGGAAAGTACATACTTAAGGAAAATAAAAATGGAAAGGGTATTATCAAAGTAAATACGTAACGGAATAATAACCGGATATAATTATAGTAGAATTTTTCTGCCCTATGTAATTAAATGGTGAATTATGATGATAATGGGAATAACCCGGGGAAGTACCGAGCTAGCACAGTGTTTATTTTACGGCTTACGGTAATAGTCGAGCATTTGCATATCATCTTATATGTGCATAAATTGTTGTTTGATATAGGAATTGATAACGAGCAGTACCCTGAGGAGCCTGAGCCGGAACACTTCGAGGACTATCAGGAATAGGAAATCGGCTAAGGTGAGGATAAGTAAATATTTATATACTGCCCGTAGTACCAAGTTGCTGTTTGTTTATTATGTGTGTTATATGCTTGAATGATTCTTTGTGGCTGTGAATGGTTGTTGTGAGATGAATTTAATTGATATTGGTTGTCGTTGATGTTGCTGAATTGATGCTACTGTTGATGTTATTGATAATATTGGAAATGTTGGTGTTAGTAGGATATTATTGTTATTGTTGACTGTGAAAATTGTGTGAGTAGAGTACCGAGGGTACTAGTATGGGGAAACAGTTGGAATGAGTTGTATTATCCAGACGAGCGGAGAGGCTGTAAGCCTGCTCGGGATAATGAGATAATGGTAGGGTAATAGTATCATAGTAACTAGATGAGGGTAAAGAACTAATAAAATTGGTTATACTTAGACATCTAGTAAGTCACAGTTAAATGTTGGAATAGCCAGATGGTAGTCTTATTTTTATGGTGCTGGGGGAGAGTGTGCTTGGGGTCTGCTCCCTGTCTGTACCAATTTTTATTTTAGGCACTGGAGGAGAGTGTGCTTGGGGTCTGCTCCCTGTCTGTGCCAGTTATACGTGGAGGTACCAGGGCGGGGTCTACGGGCTAGCTAGCTTGACTACCAGGCGACGGCCACCATTTAACTAGTGATAGGGGCCCTGATAATAAAATTGGTATAGCGTGTCTAGAATCACCGAGTGTGTTATTTGAGGTTCGTGTGAACCTTAGTTAATTGTTGTTGTTGTGACTGGGATTATTTACGGTTGTTTATATATGTATATTTGCTTATGGATTTTACCCGGTGAGCACTTCGGACTCACCCCTCGCCTGCGTGACCTGGTCGCGTAGTTTGATTGTGCGTAGCTCAGGTACGTTCGAGGCAAGCTGTGGCGCACCCTCTGCCAGGCCCGGATCCATCCTGTGTTGCATCATGTTCATACTATTGTCTATTGCTGTATTGTATTAAGACTTCCGCTGCTTACATAATGTTACTCTGTTTCTGATGTTTGTTGTAATAATGTCCCGTGCCGGGACGGATACTGTTGTTGTATTACTGTTGGCTTGTGATATTACCGTTGTGATTTCTGTAATAAATAGTAGGTCCCACGTGTTTATTGTGTATAATGGTAAATGCGGTTCGGGGCGTTTCATTAAGGTTTAGTATTTTAAGGTTTTAATATTTAGAATTTTAGGATTTAGGGTTTCAAATTTTTAGATTTTAAAGTTTTAAAATTTAAGGTTTTAGGGTTAGGATTTGGGGTTTTAGGCTTTAGAGTTTAAGAATTAAAGCTTAGGTTATAGGGTTTAAATTCTTATGGTTTATAGTTTTAAGTTTTCAGGAATTAAAGTCTAGGATTTTGAGGCTTTAGGCTTTAGGATTTTAAGTTTTTAGGGTTAAGGGTTTATAGTTTTATAGTTTAAAATTTAACATTTAAGGTTTGTGTAACAGCCCGGGTAAAATTTGAATTTTTACCGGGACTGTAAAAGTCGTTATACAGTGATTTATCGAAAGAATTAATCTTGGGTAATTAATTCAAGGTAAATAGAGCATTGTTTTTCGTAACCGAGGTTTTTCCTGCGCTCGTAATTTTTCCGTGGATTTTACGGACCAAAGTTGGTATTTTTCGGGTCCCGGAATCCTCAGAAAAATTACACCGGAAAATAACTAAGGGGGTATGCAGTTATTTTCTAGTCCGGTCTGGACTCGCCCCATATGCAGCCAAACCTGCATAATTGAGACAACTATGCAGGCGGCTGACACACGGGTATAAAGCAGGAAGCAGAGGAGAAGAAGAGGAAGGGAAGAAGAAAAGAAGAAAAAAAGAGAGAAAGGAAGAGAGGAAAAAAAAAAGAGAGAAAAAGGAAAAAAAAAAGAAGAAAAAGAAAAAAAAGAAAAAAAGAAAAAAAAGGGAAAATTGAAGAAAAAAACAGAGTAGAAGAAGAAAAAAAAGAAAAGAAAAAAACAATACAGAAAATTAAAAAAAAAGAAGAAAGGAAAAATAGAAAAAAAAAAAGAAAAAAAGAAAAAAAAGAAATCGGTGAACAGTAGCCACCTTCTCCGGTAACTGTACATGGGGAGGAGTTCCGCGCCGCCGTTCGCTGCACCGCCGCCACCAGCCTCTTTGCCGTGCCGTCGCGACCTCAACCCCGTCGCCCCCGAGCTCTTCCGCCGCCTGACGGGCCGTGATGCACCGTTGACCCGCGAGTAGGCCCGCGGATCTAGCTTCTCCGTGCCTGCCGCCTCTTGCCGACGACGGAGCGCCGCCCTTCCACCGCCAGAGGAGTCGCCTCAGCCTCGCCGACCCCGCGCTAGCCTTCCCTCGCGTTTTCTCGCCGACCCCGCGCTAGCCTTCCCTCGCGTTTTCGCGCCGCCGCCGCCGTTTCTAAGGTGACAACCCGATTCATCTGGGCGGGTCGCGGCCGGGTCGCGCCTTCCCTGGGTTCTTGGTTGCCCGGTTGGGTTTGTTTTTTTTCAAAAAAAAAAAGAGATATATATATATATATAATTATTCTGGTATTTAACTTTGAAAAAAATATATATTCACTTTGAGAAAATTATGGTCAATTTAATTCTGGTATTTTGAGAAAAATATAAATATATATATTTTGATAAATAATTAAGTTATGTTTTGGAAAAACAATTATTATTTGGAAAAAATATATAGCATAGAAATATTTTCTGGAAAATTTATATATATGTTATTTTCCCTGGAAAATTATGGTAACTGATTACCATTTCGAAAATATGTAAATATGGTATACAAAAGTAATATTTTTGAAATATATAATTACTTTGATATATAATTGTTTGGAAAAGTATTTTTCCTTTGGAAAATATATATCTATGTATATTTATTAATTCGTATTTATTTTCAGAAAATAATTTTGTATGATTAATTTTTTTGGAAATATAGTTTTCTAAAGATAATAATATTTGGTAATTATATTTGGGCAAGTAATATATTTTATGAAAATAATATCGGGAAAAATATATATATATATATGATATAATTTCCAGGAAAAATATGTTGTTTATTATTTTGGAAAAAGTATATTATTTTATGAAATATTATGATTTAATAGCTTCAAAAATATACTTTTGTAACCTTATATACATACGAAATATTTTCAGAAAAAGGTTTAATTATGGTAAAAGATAATTTTATAAGGATGATGACGTATAACCGGGGATGCTTACAATTTATGGCATCATAACATACCAATTATGTGCATTTATGTGAGCATGTTGTTTTATTGTATAGGTTTTGATATCGGGCAGTTCCCCGAGGAACCGGCTTCGGACCAGTCATTGTCTTCAGAGTTGAGTAATCGGCTAAGGTAAGGATGGATTTCCTTTGATATGTGCCTATACTACTCGGTTGTTGTGTATGATGGTTGTTGCACTGTTGAGTGTTGCAACTGTTGTGGTTTAATTCGGGATGTTTATCCCAGTGTTGTGATTGATTTTGGGATGTTTATCCCCATGATTTGATTTTGGGACGTTTATCCTAGTGCTGTGATTGATTTTGGGATATTTATCCCCATGATTTGATTTTGGGATGTTTATCCCCGTGCATTGAGTTTTTGGATGTTTATCTCTGTGTCTTTTTGGTATAAGAATAATGGATTAAATAATAAAATGTGATAAGGATGTCGATCCTTGGTTTTGGATAGGGATGTCTATCCCGGTGTTTTGGTTAGGGATGTTGATCCCTGAGATTTGGTTTTGGATGATGATGATATAATTGTCACGTGGTAAGTAGAGGTACGACCGGATGGTTAGAGACTGTTTTGTGGTGGCCATGATCTGGGTTACTTGTGATGGACATGTTGATGCCGGTTCGATTGGGATGTTGATCCCTGAGATTGTTATTGGGATGTTGATCCCGGGTTCTTTTTTGATCTGGCACCAGGAACAGGTTGATAACCTGGTACGACCCTAGCTTATTCGTGACGGGGCCCGAAATGATAAAATTGGAAATTGGATTTTTGTATTTAAGTCTTTTGGGGTCTTGGACCAGTTTTGGGTCGAGTCTTTTGGATTGGTATATTTTGGCTGCTGTGCCTGTTTTCGACCTTGAGTATTTTATAGTGTTGCATATTGATTGTCTATCCATGGTTGGTGGGCACTTCGGACTCACCCCTCACCTGCGGGCTTTCATCCCGTAGGTTGAGTTATTTGTGGTTCAGGTATGATGCATTCCAGACAGGCTGCAGCGTTATCCCTCAGACAGGACTCGGATCCATCAGTTTACATCAGGTTTTGCATATGTTGATATTGAGATTAAAATTGCTTTCGCTGTGCTATATTTTGGGTCCCCGGGCTCAGGTGACGTGTTTTTGACATTGGGCCGATGGGCCGGATTTATGTGTTGATGTCCCCGAGATCGGGTGACTTGTATTGATGTTGGCCGTTATTTATGATTGTTACATTGTTTATGCCACGTGTCGGCACTGTTGTACGATTTTTATGTTGGGCCGAAGGGTCGGATTTCTGATGTTTATATTTTGGGCTGTTGAGCCAGAGTTTTCTGTTGTATGCACTGTATGCTGGGCTTTGTTTGGTCGGGTCGTTACAGTTCCGGCACGTGTTTACTATGTATGGTAAATACGGGTCGGGGCGTTTCAGTTTGGGGTTTAAAAATTTTAGAATTTATGTTTTAGAAATTTTTAAATTTTTATGATTTTGGATTTACAACTTTTTATGTTCTAAGCTTAATACTTTCTTTTTTTATATAAAAAAAGTTTGCGGTATTTTTTTAAAGGATCTTTTTGCTTTAAATCAAAAATTTGAGGGGCTAAAATGTAAGTAATCCCTTTTAGAAAATAAATTTAGTGGGAGGACTTGACGACAATTAAATTTAGGATAACTAATAACGAAATAGCAGGTTTTCAAAAAATATTTAACTTCGTATAATAAAAGTATATAACTTTCGAAAAAAAAGTTTACGACATAAGAAGTGGCTATCGATAGCAGTAGAGTAGAGTAGTACAACAAAATGTACAATAATAATATTTAATTAATAATTCATCCACATTACCCAAAAGAAAACTCTTGGCTTGACTTTGGGTGGGTTAGGGGGCCACCAGCCCTAGGTGATGAGGAGGATATCCGCTGCACAATAAGAATTATTCCTCCTTTGGATATTCGAATATCCTGCCTGCCCCGGGTTCCCGCTGCTTGCTTCACACAATACTATATTACTACAAAACACCACCCCCACCCGAATTTCCCATATTGCCCCCTCTCCCATTCCCTATAAGCCAACCCTTGCGCCATCTTGCGATGTCCCTCAATTCTGCTGAAATGACATTTTTGGGTTTTTCAAGAAACTGTGAGCCTGACCATCCAATATTATTTTATTTTTATTAAAAAGAAAATAAAAAAACAATAAATTCTCCCACCAAAAGAGTAAGATATTGAACACAATGTTTAAACTTTAAATAGTTCTAGACTTACGGCCTGACTCTTAACTTTTCTCTCTCTAGAATTCTCCCCAGCCTTCTCAAAGTTTTCGATTTACCCTCTTCTCTTCCCTTCTTTTTTTTTTTTTCTTTCTTTTCCTTGTTTTTGTTCTTAGATCGGTTTAATTTAGCTACCAGCTCAGATCTATTTCAAGATCTGATGATACTGGTCTTCCTGTTGCTAATTTTAGCAACCTGTTTTGCAGGCCATGCAGGTACGTGTTCTCTGGTTACTGGGTCGATTGCTGAAGCCGGACTCGGCGAGTTTGGGAGTGGGTTCCTGTTCCACCAGTGGCTCGAGTCGGTAGCGTATTCCTTGGACCTCTACCGCCTTCCCTTCTTCTCTAGCATGTTTCTCTGTTTTCGGAAGGTATTTGTATCTGCTGGTGTTTTTGCTTATCTTATGTAATGGTGGTTTCATCCACCTTCTGTTTATAATCAATAATATGCTTTCCGGTTTGCTCAAAATAGTTCTAGGCTTAGAATTCTTGTAAATGCAAAATATTTTGTATGTACCATAGCTGCATGTGCAATCCTAATCAAATACAGGTTAATCACATAAAGTTCCAAATGCTAAATGGGCAAAAGAAAGAGGGTAAGAAATCGAACAATATTTTATCATACTCTAGTAAAAATAGAATCAATAAGCATGTTCTATCCGAATCACTCTTTGAAAGAAAAAGAATTAGTAGTAACATGGCGAAGAATCAATACGTATGTTATGAATTGCGATTATAAGAACAAGAATAATTCATCAGGATTACCACCTTAGCACCACAATCGCCATGTAATAATGGGAATAAAAAAGGACAAGAGAGTAAATTGAAGGGTTGTCGGGGGAATGTAGTACGCAACGCAAATGAGAAGAGGGGGACAGGGTTGCAATTTCACAGCAACGACGTTCCATTAAAAAACAAAAGAATAGAAGTAATAAAGCAGGAGTTGCAAGGTATCTAAATACCGCGGGATTGTGTTTTAGTTGGTCAAGCAACCCAAACCCAGAGAGAAACAACCACTGAGAGAGAAGACGAAAGAGAGCGAGCAGAAGAAGAACACACCAGAAAATTTCCACACACACAAAAAGAAAAACACAACAACACCAAACATTTACTTTTTCTTTCAGTTCAGTTTTAAGGCGACACAAAATCAAATTGATTTGAATTAGCGTGTGTCTGTCGAGACTGGACACCAAACGAGGAGGTGGAGGAGGGTACGGGTTCTTTTTTTTTGTTTGTTTGTTTGTTTTCCTTTTCTCTTCTCTGCTCTCGATTTATCGGATATCAGCTGCTCACTAATTAAGTTTCTGCTTTTCTATTCCGCCCTTTCTTCTTGTTTCCTTTTTTTTCTTTAATTTTTATTGTTGAACTTGAAGTAATATCATTCCTTTCCGGTAAAATTGAGGTTCTTCAGGCTTAATTGGAAGCAAGCCACACTTCTTCGTCTGGAGAAAACTCGCTCTAATTTGTTTGTGTGTTATTTTTCTTTCTTTTTTGCACTTCGGGTACTATTGTTTTAAGACCAAAGAAATGTGGGGTCTCGGCGCTTCAGCTGATGATTTGCAAACTGCACGCAGGGAATAATATATATATATATATATATATATATATATATATATATATATTATTCAATGTTTCTTTTTCTTCTTTTGTTTTAATCTGTTTAGGATAAACAGTTCATCAATCCATTGGAGGAAAAAGAAAAGAAGAGTAAAGTTGCTTTTGTTGCTTGCTCAAATCATATCATATGTGAACAAGTTACATAACAAATTCATTATTTATGTTGGTATTGGATGTTGTTCATCTGAAACTGATGAACCGGTTGGTTTGTTCCCACACACACTTACTGCAAACTGTTGTTTGAGTTTTATTTATTGTTGTTGTGTAAGTTTGAGTGGATCCATCCGTTGTGTTGTTGTGGGTTTTGCTTTTAACCGTAAGACAGACAGACTGACTGAGTGACTGTTGTGAGCGACTCTTCTCATCTAAATTCATTCAATGTTTATGATTTCTGAAACAACAGTTAATTGAATAATCTACCCACGTTATCGATGGGTTTAAGTTAATTTCTCTGGTTTCATCGTTTTACTTTCGATTCTTTCTTTGCCACATCATTGCGTTACTCCTCGTTTATAATCTGTTGCACTAATACAATTGTTTTTTTTTTTTCTTCTTCTTGTCTGACAGGAACAAGACAGTTGAATCTTCGCCCCCTCTTCAGCTTCAGCTCCAGGTCCAGGCAGAGTCAATTAAGCATCAAATGGGGGTTCCTTTCCTTGAATCAGCACCCTACAGACACCACAGTAGTAAACCCCTTGGCATTCAGTTCTTAGAATGCATAAACAAGAAAAAGCTTTCTTATAAAACTCATCAAGCCATTGTCTTGATTGTAACATTCTTTGCCTACACAAGCTACCATGCTGCTCGGAAAACAACGAGCATTGTCAAGAGTACCCTGGATCCAGGATCATCTCAGGCAGGCTTAAATTCCCTTCCCTGGACAATCGCATACACCGGTGCACCTGGTGAGACAAGAAGACTTTCTTGGCTACTCGGGGGTGGTTGGGCTCCATTTGATAAATCAGATGGGACGGCCTTGCTTGGAGACCTGGACCTGGCTTTCCTCTCTGTATATGCCTTAGGAATGTACTTTTCTGGACATTTTGGCGACAGGACCAATCTAAGGATCTTCTTGACTATTGGAATGGTGGGAACTGGGGTATTCACTTCTCTATTTGGCATTGGATACTGGGCCAATGTCCACAGCTTTTACTACTACTTGATTGTGCAGATGCTTGCTGGTCTGTTCCAATCAACTGGATGGCCTTCAGTGGTTGCCGTGGTTGGTAACTGGTTCGGGAAGAGGAAAAGAGGGCTAGTTATGGGTATATGGAATGCTCATACCTCTGTCGGGAACATTTCGGGCTCTTTGATTGCAGCTGCTATGTTGAGCTATGGATGGGGCTGGTCCTTTGTCCTGCCTGGTCTCTTCATTGCATTTGCCGGTCTAGCGGTTTTCTTGCTACTCTCTGTTAGCCCTGAATCTGTTGGAGCAGACAGAGATGAAGATGAATTCCATTCTCCAAACAAACACGGGGAGGCAGCGGCAGAGCCTCTTTTGAGTTCAGACCCAGAGGTTGTAGAGAAAGCTGTTGGGTTCATTGAAGCATGGAAGATTCCTGGAGTTGCTCCATTTGCCCTTTGCCTTTTCTTTGCCAAATTGGTGGCTTATACTTTTCTCTATTGGCTTCCTTTCTACATTAGCCACACAGGTATCTTGCTCTAATTAACGTATTTACTTATATTTTTTAATGAGCTCTCATGTCTGCTTCCAGCGGAATCTGTTTGATTGCTTTTTCTTTTCCTCATCCGTGTCAGTTTTTTTAAAGAAAATTTATGAAAACTTTATATGATTTTGTTCAATGACACTGCTGAGCTATACTACTCAACCCGTTGATTTGAATGCCATACGCTTTTTTTTTTTGGTCTTGTTGCAAAGACTAAGTGGTTCATCTTATGTTTCAAAATCAAACCAGCAGCACATTAGATACGTATTAGGGCATACCTAGTTTCTTTTACCAATGGTTAATTCTGTCTTTGTGTCACTTTGTAGCAATTGATGGCGAGTATCTATCGAGTGGGGCAGCGGGGAAATTGTCAACACTTTTTGATGTTGGAGGTGTAGTTGGTGGGATACTAGCTGGTCATATATCTGATCGCCTAGATGCAAGGGCAATTACAGCGGCGAGCTTTATGTACTGTGCTATACCGGCACTCTTCTTCTATCGTAGTTACGGACATATTTCGTTGGCCATGAACATTGCTTTTATGTTCATCACCGGCATGTTTGTGAATGGACCGTATGCTCTAATAACCACTGCTGTTTCTGCCGACCTGGGAACCCACAGTTCACTGAAAGGGAACTCAAGAGCATTGGCAACTGTCACAGCAATTATAGATGGAACGGGCTCGGTCGGGGCTGCAATTGGACCTGTTCTGACAGGCTATGTTTCTACCAAGAGCTGGAGTGCAGTTTTCACAATGTTAATGGCGGCAGCCCTGGTTGCGGGTCTTCTGCTGACTAGGCTTGTTGTTACTGAAGTAGCTGCAAAGATAGGTGGTGAATCAAGATCTCAAGGAGCTCCTACGTCAGGGACGCCAGCAGCTGCCAATGAGGTGTGATTTGTGCAGGGCCGTAAATAGGGGATGGGATCTTTATTATTTATCCTTGTTTTTCATGATCCTTGATGATTGACACGATGGACCAGGGAGTGGGATCCTAGTATAGTGACCGAAGCTTGAAGATGTTTTTAGGTGCTCTCCATCTCCATCATTTGTCCCATAGATGAAGAAAAGATTGGAGAAACAAAAGCAAGAGGGACCTGAGGGATTCTCATTTCGGCCCCTGGACTCTGTGTATGTACATTTTTTGTGTATGTTATGTACCAATTTGCGCAAATTCAGCACCCAGAAGGATGCTTAAACCAGTGTGGACCAGTGGTTACTGGATGTAAAGCTGCAATTCTGATTAAATGCTCAAGGCATGATTGGCTTTGAGGGAATTCTCAATTTTTAGTGTCATTGCTTATAAGGCTGGGACTTAATTCGTACCAGAAAAAACAACTAAAGGAAACAACTGTTACATTACAGCTTCCTCCATCTACCATTCATTGCGAGAAGTGCAAAGCCAGAGCAGGAATAACATCAGCACTACATGATTTTGGGGGCCGTTGCTGATCATCTAGCGAGACCAACTGCAACTGCTCGAATCTGTTAGAACTCATGCGTCATTGTCTTATTTCAGGATTTTGATAATGACAAACCAACCATAACTCAATTGATGACAACTTTAAAGCAAAAAAAAACCAATCAAAGAAGCAAAAATCTAAAGAGAAAGGAGCACAAGGATTGAAGCAACAAGGATGAAGAATTATAAGAACTATCTGTTAGTTATATGCCCAAAAGCCAATCTATGGATGATTGTAGTCGTGTATATACATTGAGGTTATTCCAATAAATATGATTATGAGATAATTACTTGCACATATTTATAACCCTAGTTCATATATTTGATATATTCTTAAATGTCCTTAGTCGGTTATTATTATGGACGGGTTGTAATAATAAATTAAGACTAGCGTATGTTGTGAATTTATATGTGATATGAATTCTACATACGGGTACAAGTTAGAGAACTTGTGGACCGGACCGACCCACATAAGAACACTACATGGAACGTTATATGTATGTCATTAGTGTTTCTTATAGATGTGTTGTCCTTCGACCTGAGAT
>JAKUCV010006654.1:0-39822 GCA_028386065.3 Turnera subulata | reverse complement strand
GGTCTTTAGGAATAAGTTAGATGAAAATGGTATTGTTGTGAGAAACAAAGCTAGACTTGTTGCTCAAGGATATAATCAAGAAGAAGGCATTGATTTTGATGAAACATTTGCTCCGGTTGCTAGATTAGAATCTATTCGCATGCTTCTTGCATATGCATCTTATAAAGCATTTAAATTGTTTCAAATGGATGTCAAGAGTGCATTCTTAAATGGCTACATCATGGAGGAAGTGTATGTTGAGCAACCCCCCGGTTTTGAAAATCATGAGTTTCCTCATCATGTGTTTAAACTCAAAAAGGCACTCTACGATTTGAAACAAGCTCCAAGAGCTTGGTATGAAAGGCTAAGTAACTTCCTTGTTTCTATTGGTTTTACAAGAGGAAAGGTTGATACTACTTTGTTTGTAAAATCTCATGTGCATGAATTACTCAGTGTTCAAATATATGTTGATGATATTCTTTTTGGTGCTACTAATGAGTTTTTGTGTAAGGAATTTGAAAAATCCATGCAAAGTGAATTTGAGATGAGCTCCATGGGGGAGTTAACTTATTTCCTTGGATTTCAAGTAAAACAACTTGAAGGGGGCATATTTATTAACCAAGCCAAGTATACAAAGGAGTTACTCAAGAGATTTGGGATGGATAGTGCTAAGACTAGCCCAACACCCATGAGCACTACCACTAAGCTTGATAAGGATGAAGAAGGTAAAGATGTGGATATCAAGCTATATAGAGGTATGATCGGAAGTTTGCTTTATCTAACAGCTACTAGACCAGACATCATGTTTAGTGTATGTCTATGTGCACGATTTCAAGCCTGTCCAAAAGAGTCTCATTTACGTGCTATTAAACGCATTTTTAAGTATCTTAAAGGGACTCCTAACCTTGGTCTTTGGTATCCCAAAGCGAGTTCATTTACTCTCACTAGTTATTCCGATGCGGATTTTGCCGGGAGTACCTTAGATAGAAAGAGCACTAGTGGTACATGTCAATTTCTTGGTCAAGCATTAGTCTCATGGTCTAGTAAGAAGCAAAATTCCGTAGCTACTTCCACCACCGAAGCTGAATATATAGCTGCTGGTTCTTGTTGTGCTCAAGTTTTGTGGATGAAACATACACTTGAAGACTATGGTTTGAAATTTGAGTCAATTCCTATTTATTGTGATAGTACTAGTGCCATTAATCTCACCAAGAATCCTATCCAGCATTCACGAACAAAGCATATAGAGATTAGACATCATTTTATTCACGATCATGTGCAAAAGAAAGATATAACACTTGATTTTGTCAAGACCGATGGGCAACTTGCAGATATCTTCACCAAGCCTTTGAAAGAAGAACAATTCACAAAAATAAGGCTGGATTTAGGCATGTGCAACCCTCCTTGAAGAACTCATATTATGAAGGCCAATTAAGCAAAATGATAGGGGGAACAAAGAAGAACTGAAGGTGAATCCAGAATGTTAGCAACATGGCCACAACATCGATGTTGAGTATCACAACATCGGTGTTCAGGTAAGTTCTCTAAACCAATTAAATTTTGAGTTGGTACATGCTAAATTAACACAAACACACAGGATTTTATTGATTTCATATTTTACAATCACGCTTATAAACACACACACACACACGCTTATATTATTTATATTACATTACAATCACACATATATTTAAAAACATACATACCTATCATAATCTAGCTCTTAACGATTTGGTACAGCAGTTACAGAGAAGCTATTAGGGTCATTGACAATATTAACCCTAACATTATCATTCCATGCAAACCACATTCCACCCGAGTTATTCTGGCTAGGGATTTCAAACCGGTTCACTGATGGAAAACGGAGAGGGATGGCCCCGTGGTTTTCGCCAGGATGCCATAATGTCTCGGTGAGCAGAACCATGTTCGGTTTGTACTGGTTCTTCAGGTCTCTCAATATTCTTGAAAAATCTTGAGAGCGCCTAGTGATTCCCCTGCAATTCCACACGAGCAGGCGAACCTTTGGCCAAGTTGGCGGTAAGCCAGGGAACCGTGAAGCACTCTGAGCAGTCATTGAAAGACGGTAATAACTTCCTTGTTCTAAGGTTTGATGGGTAGACTCCATTTGAAAACTCTCAAGCCTTTCAGATTTGAAGAACATTGTGGCATTGGCGGTACCATAGAAGGATGTTCTAAGTGGGCTTTGACTCTCGAGAAAAATAGTCTCTTCCATGGGTGTGACAAAAAACCTAGAAGAGTAGAGCTCATCAACAAATACTAAGCGAGGCATTCTACCTAGTTCATTGGGCAGATCCTCAGACGGCTCACTTACCATACTATAGGCTAATCGGTGTCTCCTGCCTACGGCTGCACCCTCAACAAAAAAGACAGTGGAAGGGGAAGGCATTCTTGCTTTTGATTCTTTTTGCTAACTCTCTTTCTGAAATTGGCTTATAATTTTCTGTGTCTAATGAGTTCTATCGTATGCCTATTTATAGAAACACAACTGCGTTGCTTCTTCTCTCAGAAGGTGACCGCTACCAATTTCTGAAGTGTCCAGAGATTGTTCAGTAGGTGACCCCTACCTATTTTTGAAGTGTCATGAACACTGTTCAGGAGAAGACCCCTCCAAACTGCTTCAATTTCCACGAATCTTCTCTTTGAAAAACTTGCCAATTA
Organism: Turnera subulata; assembly: GCA_028386065.3. Taxonomy (NCBI): domain Eukaryota; kingdom Viridiplantae; phylum Streptophyta; class Magnoliopsida; order Malpighiales; family Passifloraceae; genus Turnera; species Turnera subulata. The sequence goes on along the minus strand of JAKUCV010006654.1, from coordinate 37,164 downwards.
GTTCAATTATTCCTCAATCAATGTCTGCAACCCAACAAATTTTTCCGATTATCAAAGATTTCCTTTTTGACAATCGTGGTTTTAATTGAATTATTGATTCCTAACGGGATTTGCTGTCTGGCTCCAAGAACGGATTCTTTCCGACAGAGATAATCAAAGTCTACTTGATGGGACGAATATCTCACCAACCGTGTCTATATGACGCAGCTAATCCTATTTGAGAGTACAGGAAATCTGAGATATTCTTCTCTTATTCATTACAAAGTGTCAATTATATTATCATATCTTAGCGTTACATATTACTCACTTGAGTGTCGGAGCATTTTTCTAAGTCGCTTTGCAGGTACTCCTCATCAAGGCTAAAAGCAAGGGGGAACCGGATCTTCAAAAATTGGTCCCAACATGTGTACACAATGACAAAATCCATAAAACATCGATGTTTTGTATCGGAACATCGATGTTCAGTAAGTATTTATACTTCCTTTTTTTTTTTCAACATCGATGTTTCACACCACCACATCGATGTTCATTGTTTTCAGTTCTTCAAACTATCCACCCGATGGCATAAAACATCGATGTTCCAAATCTGAACATCGATGTTCGGACTATTTATCTATTTCAGCACTTGGACCCGAGAGCAAATAACATCAATGTTACAAGTAAGAACATCGATGTTCTTTCTTTTCCAGGTCTACGAAGCTCGGACTCGCGAGTACATAACATCGATGTTTCTAGTTTACACATCGATGTTCGTTCGATTTCAGCTTTTCAACACTTCGACTGGAGAGCAATCAACATCGATGTCACGGGTTTGAACATCGATGTTCAGCTGTTGTTTTTCAAAAAATTATAGCCGTTAGTCATTCCCGGATTCGCCCTAATAGTACACAACATCGATGTTATCTTCATGGACATCGATGTTCAGTTGCGGTTTTTCAAAAAAATATAGCCGTTGGGAGCTGTATTGAACGTTGTTTTTCAAAAAATCTAGCCATTACTAGCCGTTACCAGCTCCCAACAGCTATTTTCTTTGCTGTCTCCTCAATAACATCCATTATTTCACACTTCTCTTCTCAACCCTCTCTTCTCCAAAGTTTATCAAACTCTCCTTTAGCTCTCTCATCTCCACATTCTTCATCATTTCCACATTTTCTCCTTCCCTTTCTTTCTTCAACCATGGGCAAGACTAAGTCCCTTGGAAAAACACCCATAAGACAATCAACCAAAAGAGGAGGTCCTTCTTCTTCTTCTTCTAAATTCCCTTTGGATGACCAATCCGCTGTTTGGTTCCCTTCACGTGCACAACTAACACTCTATCAGTCACTCTTCCACACTCGTCAAATTTTCCCTCCCCGGTATCTTCCGGTCTCTTACACGAGGGAGAAGAACTACACTCGGCTTGAAGAGCACCTTCGAGCATCTGGATTGTGGGAATTTGTAACCAACCGAAGCCATCAATATAGTGTTGATTTTACCCGAGCCTTCTACTCCACCCTCAATCGCGATGGTGACGTATTAACTGCTCAGGTGAATGGAATCGCTATCACTTTGACTCTCGAGCAATCCGGGGCAGTTACCAGCTTACCATTTCAGGGTGAGGATATTGCCTCTTATGGTGGTCCTCATTCCATCACGACAAATGAAGCTCCTCTTTTTCAAGAGCTCGGTTTCACAGAAGTTGTCCGTACCATCCATTTCAAAAGACCAACAATTCATTCCATCCACCCAGAGTACCGTGTCCTGTTCTATCTCGTCACCCGGGTGATCAAGCCAAGACCCGGCAATCATACCGTCCTATCCATTGAGGATGTGAAGATACTCCATGCCATTCTCCATCATGCTCCAATTAATTGGGCACGTTTTGTGCTTATGCACATGACGGACTATCCGCCTCAATCCAACCATCATTCCCTGTCCTATCCTATCTTGGTGTTGGACATTTTATTGCAGGCAGGTATTGATGCTCGGGAAGGTCCCCAAGTGTCTCATACCAAAAAATGGGCAATTAGTGACGACACCTTCCGAACCGGCAGACCCGAGCAAGCACCAAGGCTCACACCGGGTGAGAGTTCCACAGCACCAACTCGTCCAGAACCAGCTCCTCACGCTCCTGTCGTAACTCTTGAATCGATTGCAGCATCCCTTACACATCTCCAATTGAGTGTTAATAGCATGGGATGGTCCATTGATCGTATTGACATCGAAGTTCAACGTCAAGGGCATGCTCTTCGATCATACTTCGATCGGGTGCACTATCAACCTCCACCCTATCATACAACATTTCATGGCTATGATTTCGAAGCTGAGGGTAATGATGATGATGAGCCAATTGATCCCACTATGACCGGTGATCCCATGGACATGGAAGTGGAAATGCAGAAGAAGAAGTTGCTGCCGACAATGAAGAAGATGCCGACTACGATGATGATGGTGGGAACTAACACCCAAATTTCTAAATTTTTATCCTATGTTATCCTTCATGTTCTTCCATTTGAATAACAACTTGCCTTTGTCTTTTCTATTTTCTTTTTGCCAATGCCAAAAGGGGGAAAAATTAACATGTATGTGCACACCAAGTTAAAAAGCATCATTGCTAAAACATAGGGGGAACTAATGGGTACATACTTCAACTTGTTTGTCATTATCAAAAAGGGGGAAATTGTTGAAAATAACGTTTTGCTTAATATCTCTTTATCCTATTCAGGTTTTGATAATGACAAATCAACCTTGTATTAGGATGATCATTATAAAGCAAAAAGAGATTAATCAGGAGCAAAGACCTTATGTGATCAAGAGTTCAAGAATGGAAGTGACAAGATCAAGCAAGAAGAACAAGAAGAGTTAGGAACTCGATTTTGTACAAGGTTAAACATTCAATGTCTCTAAGTTATTGGCTCAAACAAAATCACTTTTACTCATGCATCAATTAGGTTTCATTTCAATCATAATAATGTCTTCCGAGCCTTGAACATCGATGTCCAAATTTTTGAACATCGATGTCCTGCCTTGAAACCAAGCTTTCAAAGAGGTTTCTAAGCTTTGAACATCGATGTCCAATATTTGAACATCGATGTCCTGCATTGAAACAATTTTTCCAAAGTAGGCAGTAGTTTATAACATCGATTCAATCATGGTTTCTAAGCTTTGAACATCGATGTCCAATTTCTGAACATCGATGTCCTAATGGCCGTTATGCTTAAAAATTGCTTTGAAGTGTCTGAACATCGATGTCCTATTTCATAACATCGATGTCCTATTGAATCAGGTTTTAAGTTTGTTTTGGGAATGTCCAAAACATCGATGTTCAACTAATGAACATCGATGTTATTTTGTCTCGGGTCTTGGACAATGTCTTGGGCAACATCGATGTCCTTTTGGCCAACATCGATGTTCTAGTGACCGTTAGCCCAATAATTCATATTCGCTGGCCAGGACATCGATGTCCACTTTTGCAACATCGATGTCCTTGTGACCGTTGGACCAATAATGCATACTCAAAGGCTAGAACATCGATGTCCTGATTTTCAACATTGATGTTCAGCCGTCATGAGCAGACATACTTTTTACTTTCTCATACTATCTTGTCTAAAGATGTTTTACCCCAATGGTCATACATGTTTTTATCCTTATAAATAGAGCTTTTAGGTCTATGGTCATTCATCTCAACTCTCCATATCTTTAAGCATTCATTATGATACATACAATTTAATTTTCATGAGCCAATATTATTGAGATTTGAGAGTTAATCTTATAGAGCTTATTTTGTATACTCATACCCACTCTTAAAGAGAGTTTTGTTTTGAGTGACATTTGTATTAACATACATCCTAAGGGAGGATTGTTCCCTTGTTGTAAATTCATAGGGAGTTGTATTCTTCCTATGTGAGAAGTCTTGAAGTGAGGTATCTTCAAGCAAGGTTGTTAAGGTTCATGCGATTTGATCTCTCAGATTGTAAACGGTTTGTTAAGCACTCGGAAGCTTAACGGTGATAGTGGAATCTTCGAGAGAGTCTCTCGGAAGACTGGATTAGCCACACGGGTTGTGTGTGTGTGAACCAGTATAAATCGGTTTGCCTTTCTCTCCCTTTTTAATTCCGCAATTATTATTGTTTTAAGTTTTTAATTAGCTCTTAATAGCTAATTCACCCCCCCCCCCCTTAGCTTGTTTAGGGTTACACCATCAAATAGGAGATATTACTATCGGAAAGAATTTAATATATGCTATATATGGTATAAAACATTTTTTGTAGTATTTATACATATATATCCGAGAATTATAGATAGAATAAAAATAATAACGATACCATAGCTCGTTATAAAATACAACGGTTATTTAATAATATAACAATTCAAGACTTGAATATATTAAGTAGTTAGATTTAATATATAACTAAATCATTGGACGGAATTATTATAACTGTTAATGAATTGATATTTCGAAATAGTATTACCGTTAATAAAATATTTCTTGATAAATTAATAAAATATAATTTAGTCTAAAATAAACTCGTAGCCGATGAAAATAGTGGTAACTCGCTATACGATATATGTATATACTTGTACAAGATTAAAATCAGTAATTAAAATAAGATATAGACCTAATATTATCTTAGCTTAGGATTACGGAAATAAAATAATAAAACCAATACATATGTAAACATGTTTAATATTATAATTAATAGCATGTCTAGTAAAATAATAACAATAGTACCGTGGTATATTGTAATACTCAAAGATAATAGAATTGACAAGTTAACTTAGATTACTATTTGTACTTGCCTCTAAAGAAAGTTAATTCAAGTTATATATAAAACCCGTAAAGGTATAATCAAATCCAAATAATATCGAATTATTAGCCGATAAGCATGTTTCCAAAACAAATTGTTAATCCATCAATTAACATCGTTAATGAGTCTATAGTCATGTCCGTTAAGAGTCCGTCCCGAGAACATGGGCTTTCGCACATTCGGCCCGTTTCTGAGTCTATTGCGCAAACCAAGCCCAAACCCGAGCCAAGGTGTGAAACGAGTCCAAGGAATTACCCAAAGGTCAGTTTCCAGGCTCGTTGGGAAATTCCCGGGACTGCCGGATCCTCGCCAGATTCCGGCCAAGCACTGTTCACGGTCACCAATCCTGCTACTGTCCATCCAAAACACCCAATCCACCACGCTGAATCGTCAGTGAACCGACCACCAACATCACCACCATCCCTACGGCCACAACAACAATATCCACCCATCAACAAACAACAACACAAACCACCCCCAATTCAACATCACAGGCCACAACCAAACAATTGACCCGATTAGATCAAACCAATCAATCCGTAACTCAAACGGGTAAAGGCAGAAAGAGAGGGAGAAGGGACACGGCCAGAGACTCACCCAAGCTCGGTGATGACGAACGACAGACGCGGCAGAGGCACAAGTCGCAGAGGAGGAAAAGATGGCAGCGGTCGTCGCGACGGCGAAGGGAGGAGGAGAGGTCGGCACCGCGAGAACAGAGAAAGAGATCGGCGGCGACGGTGACGGGTCAGAGGCGGTCCAGTCGTGTTTATGTCCTCCTGGGTCTCGGCTTGTTGCTCCACCGGCGACAAGCTCTACTTCTTCTCGGTGGTGTCGTGCCCGGATCGGCTGGTGGCGGTCCTCTGCAACGGCGGCGTTGACCTTTCTCTCGTTGCAGCGATTGAGGCGGAGGTAGAGGAGGAGGAAACGAGTCGGACGCGGCTCGGTGTGGTGGAGGCTGCGACCAGAGGTGAAGGAGAGGAGATCGGGCCGGATCTTCTCGTCTGACCGGCGACGCGGCAGAGGCAGGGAGAGGAGGAACAGAGGAAGGAAGGGGGCTTGGTGGCCGGTGATGCGTGAGGCGATGGTTGATTTGGGAAGAAGTAGACTAGATAGGGGAGGCGTCTCCAACAGCGGCGGCTTTGGGCGGAGGCAAGGCAGGTACGGCGATGGGTAGGGAAGGAGAAGAAAAGAGAAGGGAGAAGCAAAGATGGTGATGGTAGGGAAAGAGAGAGAGGTGTGAGGAATCGGGCAGGGGGAGGAGGAGTTGAAGAAGAAAATGGAAGGAAAAAGACAGGGAAGAAAAGAGAAAGGAAAGGAGTAGGGAGGAAGAAAAACGGGCACAAAACGACGTGTTGTCGGGCAAGTGGTTGTGCCTTGCCGACACTCAAAACGACGTCGTTTTGGACGTCCCCAAACTCAGTCAACTGCCTTGGTCAAAACGCAGGGTCTTGTGTGTTTTATGCTTTGGCTAGGACAAAACTACGTCGTATCGGTCAATACTACACCCAACCTTGTGTTTTGACATTAACTTAACCTTTGTATAGCATAAACATAATTCAACAATTATTCTTTTATAAAATTTCAAAATAAATAACCAAAGATTAATTTATTAAATATCATGGAAATAAAAGATGAAATTTCTTTCTAAATTATAATTAGTAAATTATTGCAACATAATTATCATAACAAAATAATATAATAATATTACAATTAATGTTTGATTAGAATTTTAATAATAACAATAATGGTAACAATAATAATAATAATAATAATAATAATAATAATAATAATAATAATAATAATAATAATAATAATAATAATAATAATAATAACTGTTATTTTGAGAGTAGTAAAAATAATGAAAATTGTCTCGGATTGGTAAAATTCTTGATCGACCGCGATAAAATTTATTAATCATCGTAAAAGTCAAAACAGCTTGGTAAAAATCACGAAAATTTTACCCGGGTCGTTACATTCTCATCTTTCCAAGGACACCAAGATCACTGCAAACCGACACTTGTAGCTCCAAATATCACGATTTTTCTGGGACTGCCTGCACTGGAATGCTCCTCTCGGGTTTCACCTCTTTTCTTTACAAGCTTGCTTCAATCTGCCTCTTTGCCCTTTTCTTGCTCTCCTCTTGCTGCTACCTTGTTGCCACTCTTTCCCACAAGATTTTTCCAGAATCTCAGCCCTTACTAGGGTTCCTAAGCTTAGAAAGAGAGAATTCTTTCAAGCACCTATGCTTATGTGTGTATAAAGGGAGAAGAGAGAAATTGTGTGTGTTTGAGGTGGTATGGGGAGTCCTATTTATAGTGTTTAGGGTGCCTGGACGTGGCTTTGATCTAAGGGCCTGGATTGAATCCCTAGATCCAACGATAGATACACAGAATCAAGAAAACAGGAAAAAAGAAGAAAACTACCGAAATTGGAAGCGATGTCTGCCCAGCCACGGTGGTCCTCTCGCGACGACCGCCAGATGCTAGCGGTCATCTCGTGAAGACCGTCGATGCTGGCGGTCATGCATACTTGACCTCCGGCACCTGTTTCTATTTTGGTTCTTTCTTTTTTCGGTTTGATCATCTTTAATCCGATTCTACTTGATTCTCACGCCCTTCCTTATCAGTTTTTTTCCTGTTTTCTACTCCAAATCGCCCTAACTTGTAGCCTACCCTCACCTCTTTTCCTCTTTTCTTTTCTTTCTCCCCGGTCCACTCTAATTACCATAAAACACCAAAAACAAATATGGAATATCTTTAACCCGAATTTTGACGAAAATTAGGGTTAAAAGGCTACTATGTCCTGTGTTCTTGATGGGCTAAAATTGTTGGAGGATCCATATTCTATTGGTCCAGGCTCTGAATTTGTTTTAAACCCAAAATCATCTCAAAAGGGTCCAAAACAAATAAAAAGCCTAAATCAATAAAAATACCCATATTTTATTAAAATCAGACCTTTAAATATATTTAAACTTAGAATTAAATCATCTCAATAATCCCAAGTAGAATATATTAAAAATCTAAAAATAACAAAATATTAATATTCTGTTAAATTAAATTATAAATGCATTCTAACTTAGTATTAAATCTTCTCATTAATCAATAAATCAAAATATATTTATAATTTAAATTAATAGAATATTAGTGGGTCAAATTTGGGTGTTCACAGGTTGTCATTTGTGCATAATTGTTATGCATTGTGACTTGTTGATGGAAAATGGATGTGCTATATGCTTGTGGTGTATTTGCTGCCTATGTTGGCTTGATTGTACTACACTTATTGTGCTGATGTTTGGTATTGCACTTGATGTGTTTGTGATTGGCATGTGATTGCCTTGATTGTGTTTGTGATTGTGGTACCACTGGCCAGTTGGTTGAGGTGCACGGGGTAGTGCTTGCGAGGCTTGCATGTACCATGAGATGAGTTAGTGAGCACTTGTAGTAAACTTGTGCGCCACGAGATATTGGCACTGGCCAGTGACGAACCCAGAAACAAAGTCTTGGGGGGCCCATTACGTAAAATGAAGTATAGGGAAATAGGATTTGTAGGCAAATAAGTTACAAAAATTGGACACTAGGATTCGAACTCATATTCACATGAAAAACTCCCTCTTAGGATCACTCTACCACTAAGTCAAACATCAATTTGTGAAATTATTTGCACCATAACTATGTATAACTAACTAGTAGCAGAATTTTTGGGGGGGCCAAAGCCCCCACCTGCCCCCTTTGTGTCCGCCACTGGCACTGGGTGCCTTGTACATGGCTCTAATTAGTGAGAGTGATGGCACTGATCCTTGCGGAGGATACTACCCGTTTGGTCTAATGGTGATAGGATGTCCACGGGGAGTTATATGAGTTGCGGTAGCTAGACATTCTATTATGACTTGTATGTGGGGTTGTGGGCTATATGATATTTGATATGCCTTGTATGCGGGTTGTGGGCTAAGAAATAACGCCTGTATAAGCTACCAAACTATATAGGCTACCTTGGGGCATATCATACCTTAGTTGGCCGGAGAGAAATGAGACCAGGGTGTCTAGGACGCTTGGATTGCTTTGGGGAGTGAGCGCCCGATATTTGTGCATTATTGTATGCATGCACCATTTTATGTGTTGCATGACTGTGAGTTGCCCATGCAGCCTTGTGTGCAGCGTGTGGTTACTTTCTTGCATGGGTTATTTATTTGCTGGGTTTTATACTCACCCCTCATTTCTTCCCTTGCCTTTCAGGTGTGAGAATGAGAGTACGGGAAGTAGGTCGATGGGTTTAGCCGAGTTGAATATATTTATTGTATTTGTTTACAAAAGAGTTTACGTTTTTATGTAACATGAGCTAGTGCCTCTTGTAGCAGAATTTTATAACATTAGTGGATAAGAAGTTTTGATACTATTTAGTATCTTCTGTTACCTTTGCATTTGTTGGTTTGCTTTCTGTTTACACTACGCATGTTTTCAGTTTGTAACCTACTAGGCAGAGGCAACTAGCTTCTGTAGATGATTGTAGGCCTTGAGTGCCCTGTGGCACGATGTGGGTGCATGCGGTACCTGGTTGGTCGCGCTTAAGCGGGGTCGTGATAATGGGGTCACAAGTAAATCTTCTCTTATCTAATTTAAGATATAAAACATCATTTGATTTTATTCATTTAAATTAATCAAATCCATTTGTTTTCATCATTCTTTTTTTTATCTATAGATACCCATTCATTCTCTTCATATTTATACACTTATATCCCACCATAAAGTTCACATCTTTTCTCATTCCTATATATCTTTCTTCTCAAGCTTCCTCCATCTTAGTTTAATTATTCTCCATTATTAATATTATTATCAAAGTTGTATTATTACCTTCAAGCTTGTATTATTACCGTTAAGAGTAAATTTCATCTTCAATTTTATAACGTTGCTCACTTTTTTTAAAGTATTCTTTTGTTGGATTGCTCAACCTCTTTTTGAAGAAATCTGATATGGGAAAAAAAATATCGGGCCCAGTTCAAATCCATGGGCTCATTATAGTAGACCCCTTACCACCTTTTATGCACATTTATTCCTAAAGAAACACAAAAAGCCTAAGGTGTTCTAACCCACCCCGCTGGAATTAGGAACTCTGGTTTCCTATCCCAAAATAAGGATCTTAGGGACCAAGGGTCTCAAAGGCCTTGAGCCTAAATTTCTCCCATCTTCTCCAGCAAGGTAAAAAAGTTTTTCTTGTCCCTTCACTTTTTTGTTTTCGCATTTGTTGTCCCTCTTCCTTTTTTTTCACTCAACATGTCCCTCAACTCTTAATTTACCGGGTCACCTTGTCCTTATTACCCCCTACAGCCGGTTAATGTCTACGGTGCTGACACGTGTCAAGTGGGGCCCACAGTTTGCTGATTTTTAATTCATTCTCTCTTTTTTTGTCAAAATTTAATTTTTAAAACAATTGTTAAACAAAATAAAAAAAGAAAAAAAGAAAAAAATCCTAATAAGCAATTTTAATAAATAATTGTTAATTAATTAATAAATAATTACCTCCCAGTTTAATTTTCCTCTAATAAATAAAAAAATGAAAAAAAATTCTCTTCTTTCCCACCACCCACACCCGCCGTCCTCTTCCTCCTCTCTTTTTCTAATCGCCACAAAACACCAGCAAAACAAGACATGAACCAAACCAACACAAACCCAAATCCACCATCAATCCATCAACGTAAAACTCGATTAACACGTTTAGGGGATTTGAATTAAAAAAAAAAAACAACAACAATGGCTCCATGGTTGCACGCAGCGAGGCACCCCCTACCCGTCATCAAGAATGCTCTCAACCTCCTCCGCTGCTGGCTCAGACGGCGGATCGAAGGAGAGGAGAGGATCGGTATCGCGATTTGCAGAGGAGGAGGCGACTCACGACGACGGCGGTGCGAGTCCCTGCCCCTGACCGTCATGCTGGTCTCGGCTTCTTCACCCAGGGGCGGCGACGGCTTGGAGAGGAGGTGGCAGCGGCGGATTTGAGGAGAAGAGGAGACGATGGTCACAACGCCGGCACTGACTGCAGAGGAGAAGGGGAGATCGGACCTGCACGGCGGTGGCTCAAACGCAGACCCTCGGTGGTGGTGTCGAGCTCGTCGTGGCGGTGGCGTCGTCTCTTGGCCGCCGTGTCAGAGGAGGAGCAGGTGGTGGAGATGAGGCGGCGGTCAAAGGCAGTCGTGACGGCTATAGCTGAAAGGTCAGGGTCAGAATTCTTATGGGGGTGGTGGTTGTTGAACTGCTGCTGCATCATCTTCCTCCTTGGACTTGCATGCTTCGGCGAGAGTACGTCTCTGAACCAATTGTCGCTGAAGCTTAGTGTCCTGGTTCGGGTCTTTATGGGTGCAAGCAGTGACGGGTTTGGATTAGGGGTAGGGTTTGTGGTGGTTGTCGTCTTCTTCACCGGTGAATTTGACATTTTTTTATTGTAATCTCTGGTGAGTGGGTCAAGAGTGGTTGGCTGTGTGTAAACTGTGAATTAAATTTAAAAGATTGGGGTTGGGTTTTTTTTAATCTAAAAAGATTTTCCAGAAAATAGAGAATAGGGAAGAATGAAAGAGGAAAAAAAATCAGAAGAATTACAATTGTTTATTAAAATTGTTTATTAGGATTTTTTCATTTTTTTCATTTTTTATTTTATTTAACAATTGTTTTAGAAATTAAATTTTGACAAAAAAGAGAGAATGAATTAAAAATCAGCAAACTGTGGGCCCCACTTGACACGTGTCAGCACCGTAGTCATTAACCGGCTGTAGAGGGTAATAAGGACAAGGTGACCCGGTAAAATAAGAGTTGAGGGACATGTTGAGTGAAAAAAAAGGAAGAGGGACAACAAATGCGAAAATAAAAAAGTGAAGGGACAAGAAAAACTATTTTATCCTCCAGCAAGGATTAGTGAATACAACACCCCGCTTCTTCAATTCCTTCTTCCGAGCTTTTTACAAAACTTATCTAATTTCTCTCATCCTTGTATTAATCTCACTTAATTAATAAAATTTCAGTTTTCTTTACTACATCAAAATCCTTCTTGACGAGGTCACAAGTAAATCTTCTCTTATCTAAGGTATATAGCATTTTAATTTCTTACTCTGGTAAATATCTTTATATTTATTGTTTCTTTAATGTAGACTATTTTTTTTTAATCATTACTAGTCATTATTTATTTTATTTATTTTACTTTTGGAATAGTTTTAAAATTACTAAGTCTAATTCAATCTACAACACAAAACAAGCCGAGCAAGGGAGGCTGGGTGATTCTATGATGTTATTGCATAATGATACATTCATAATTGGGTTAATGGTATATTTGATACCCCAATTCTTTCAAATTCGTCAATTGTATACCCCGATTTTTTTTCGTCAATTATATACCCGAACTTTTGAATTTGTGTCAATTGTGTACCTCGGGCAGCTTTTTGATGAAGTGGCATGCTGCCCGCCCATAGCGCTTGTCAGTTTGCCCCATAAATTTTAAATTTAATCATGTAAGTCCTTTATTATTATACAATTAAGCCCTCAAATTTTCATTTATATTCAATTAAATCCAATATTTTTACGATTAGACTTTTATTTAAGTTTTTAGTGTTATATATAATTATTACTTGTGCAATACTTAATGTTATAATTATTGCTTATGTATGACTAATTCTAATTATTCTACTAAATTATAATTAATCATCAAAAGAAAATAAAAAAATCTTAAAATTTTTATAAATATGCTCCTATAGTAAAAATAATATTATACACTAAAAATAATTTAGTAATAAAAATTTGTATAAGTAATAATTACATATAACACTAATGATTAATTATAAACAATAAAAGAATATATGGACTAAATTGTATACTAATAAAGGACTTATTTGATTAATTCCGAAACTACGGGACTAAATTGCTAATCCGCATTAACGGGCAGCATGCCACGTCATCATAGTGCTGCCCGAGGTATACAATTGACGCAAATTCAAAAAGTGTGGGTAATAATTGACGGAAAAAAAAGGTCAGGGTATATAATTGACGAATTTGAACTACTAAGGGTACCAAATATACCATTAACCCTTTATAATTTAGACGTCGGATGGAGCAATCTTGGAGGACACTTACTGAGTGTGCCAGGGTTGGAGCGGTGGTATTTAGGAATGGAGAAAGGGAGTTTATGGCAGCGATGGTGAAAAAACATGAAGCAATCCCTTGACCCTTTAGTGATTGATGCCATGACAATGAGACCAGATTATTTTTTTAAAAAATTATTTTTTTTATAAAAAAATTGAGGCCAGATTTGCCACCGGCGAAAGATATGGGGTGAAGAGACTAGTTGACAGTAAAGAAAGGAGGGGATGAATGGAGGAACATTTTTAATTGTTCCAAACCAGGGAGAGGGAGTGGAAAATGTGGGATACAGAGAATGAAATATAATATGGAGGCAAAGAACTGTTTTAAAATAAATTAAATTAATAAAAAAGGTAGAATTGGAGGGCTTAGGAAGGAGAGGATGATGATTCCCATCTCCAATTTTCAAGATTAGCTGGCGGAGGCTGAGGGTGACAAAAGGAACACAAGACGAAGAAGAAGAAGAAGAAGAAGAAGAGTGGAGTTGTCACTCTAAACTGTACTAGTCAGTCAGTCAGTCATGAAACAGTGGCATTAAACAAAAGCACACCTTGGCTGACTGACTCACCATATTTATCTCTCATTCAACAACCACGACCCCCACAACTACAACTCCAAGTCTCCAACTCCTCCTCTTATGTTTTAATCATATTTGCAACAAAAAAAAAAAAAAATATCTAAACACAGTTTTCTCCTTTTGCCTCCTCTTTTTTTTTTTTTTTAAAAAAACTCTGATAGTGATAAAAAATGACATTATTTGAAGGAGGAGTGTTATGTTATTAATAACAAGCATAATAATATTCTCATAATAATAAAAATAATAATAATAATTGGGTTCCGTCTGCCCAACACAACGCACCGCTGTTTAAAGCCATTTTGCATTCTCCTTCTCTCTTTCTCTCTCTTTCTATCTCTCATTGCTCTTCTCCTATCTTATCTATGTACTAACTATTAGTAATTCCTAAAATTAATTCATAAAAAAGGAAAAAAAAACAGGTGTGGTGGTGGTGGTTGTTGTTTCGGCTTTTCTTTTTTTTTTTTTGGGGGTAAGCTCATCATCATCATCATCATCACCATCATCATTTTATTACCATCCCTTCTTCAGCTCTGGTCTGCCTCTCTTGCGCCTCTACATCGAATCAGGAGGTTCTGCTCCTTCCTCTTCTTCTTCTTCTTCTTCTTTTTTTTTTCCTTCAAATGTATATAATAATTTTTATTGATTATTGTTACTCAATTCCTTCCTTGGGTTGATTCTTTTAAATGCGTCTCTCTTTCTTTTTGTCATTTTTTATCTTGTTATTGTTATTGTTCTTGACTTGGAATCTAGGGTTCCTTTTCCCCTAATCTTACCATCTAAATCCCGTTTCTCCTTTCCTTTTTTTGTTTGTTTTTGTATATATAACTGAAAGTCAGCTATATATGATTCCACTTCTGCTGATCTATTTAATTCAATAAAACCAAATCTGACCTTTGTACAAAATTACTGTGTTGTGCTGTGCTGTGTTGGGATCTTTATTTACAAATTGTGAGAACTTCCATCTCAAACCCTGTCAATGCTATTGCAATTTTTTTTTTATTTTTTATCCTGTCAGTCAATCGCTTGATCATTGCTTCTCGCGGTATTGCTTCTTTATTATTATTTTTCAGGTTCCTACCTTTTTCTGCCTGCTTCTTCGGTGGGGAAGGGGCAAAGGGTTCTAATTCGGCAGCATCCTCTGTCAATTCAATTCCAGAGTGGTTTTGGTTAGACCCTAATAAATAAATAAATGCCTCGGGGTCTCTAGCTTTCCGGAACCTTCTTCACAGCGGCAGAGGGCCATGCTTCCGCAGCACTTATGATCATTTCCGAACTGGGTGTTGCTAGACTGATTGTTCCAAAAACCAATGGCTGCGAGGTTCTTAGCGTTCTCAGCCTCATCTACGGTCTTAAGCTTCGTGGCCCTCCAGGTCTGGTCGGATTTGCCATTGGACAAACTTAGACTACAGGCTTTGATCCTCCAGCTCTTTACTAGCTTTGACAATGTCAGCCCTGCCCGTGAACTGCTCTCCACTTCTTATACCACCACCGCACTGCTCGCTAATTTTGTATTCAATCTATTTGTTCTACTCAATCTTTGCCTAAAGGTAAGTTTCAGGTTTCCTTGGCAGCTTCTTGTTCTATATGCCTGTAGTGGTAATGTGTTCATCATCATGACTGCCTTTTGATACAGGAATATTGCTTTAGCTTACTTACACCGAGCTATAGATTTGCATTATTTTGCATCATAGACTTTTATTCTTGTCATGCTGTTACTGTCGAGCATATGCTCTTGTGATGGATATTAACTAAACCCTGAAAAATTTTCAATAATGATTGTAAAATCTATATCAACAACTATGGGGGCTTGGTGGCTTCTCAGCCTGTGTCCTGATTTCAAAACCCAAATTTCACCAGCTCTAATTTCAAACGGAAGTTACCTTGTTTCAAAAGAAAAAAAAAAAAAAGAAGAAGAAATAATAATGTATCAACAACTCTGTCTTCAGTCTAAGGAAAGTATAGCAAAATATGGCATGGTCACTCAGCCCAGCTGTTATTAGAACCAGATTACTTTGGCAGCTAGAAATAACTAGCACGCATTTTTCCTTGTAAATAAGTCACTATGTCGCCTTTAGCTGTTCAAGGCAGTGCCATGCAAGATTGTTTGTCTGGTTGCATGAATGTTGCATGTTTATCAACAACTTTCCTAAATTTATGACTTGTTAGTCTACGAATATGCTTGTCATAGCTTTGCTGGAGAACTGGAATTCATCATAAGTGTGGTTGAATGCCAAATTTTGGGTGATAGTTTTTTTTCATAATGCATAGATGTTTGAATTACTGTTAACAATTAATTTATCCAATCATGCAAAACGCATATTGCTACCTTGTCAATCATATGCTTGTTGGTTGGTCAATTGTTGCAGTGTATACTGATATGAATTCAAATGGTGTGCATCTGGTTCACAGTAATGAATATTAGTCCACAAAATCATATACTTCCTTCTGTGGGTTGAAAAAAATTCATATGCTTACTGGTTTAGGTGCTTCTTTGCTAAGGTGGAAAAGAGACAAACAAAATTTTTTTTTTGGTGGTCCCACGTGACAATATCTTTCTTGAGAAAATGGGATTTGATTGTCCTTGACTTTAATTTATTCCCTTGTACCTCTCTGGTTTTTAACCCTAAGCTTGTGAATGCTCTGAATTCCTTATTTCAAAAGACTTTGTTTTGACAACTGTGGGCATGCATATTTGCATTCTTTTGCATCTTACTGCTATTGGCATTTTGGTTTTGCTTTTTTTGTAGTTCAGGTTCGTAAGATGTGGAATATTTAATTAGTTTTTTTTCCCAGTAGTCTGCTGGTAATTGCTCTTCCTACAGATTTGGTTTCCCTGGGGTGATGTAGGAGATGTTAGGTTGACTCTTATGAATTGAAAACAAACGGATGACAGTTTTCCATTTGTCACTTCAGACTTTTTGGTGCATGTAGCTCAAGTTTTCACAAGCTTTCTCGTCTTTCTGACTGTCTTAGGGTTATAACATAAAGGTAAAATGTTGTATTACTAGTAATTGGAAAAGAAGATGCTACAGGGACTTGGCTGCGATAGAATTGTATCATGTGTTGGTGTGGCATGGTGGAAGTGGTGCTGATGTGAGAAGCTACCGCTGCCATTCATTAAAATTAAACTACCATTTGTTTCCATTCATGTAAGACTTGCACATGTAGAAGCTTCCATATAGGCTGCATGAAATATATCTGAAAAAGCTTGTGATAAGTTTGCACAAAAAATTCAGGAGCCATCAGAAACATATCAGCCCTTAGATAAGATGATGCAGGAGCATAAATACTAGTATCTAAGTATTTTATTTTTATTATATGTTTAAGTCAATTACTGTTCACGTGTTACTATAGCAAGTCGGTTGCTGTTCACACGTAACGTAGTAAGTCCTTTTATTTTAGGTTTTCACTGGTATAAATATGTTATGTTACCTCTAGTTTCGGTAGCTTTTATTATCTTTTTTTGACTAAAAGTCTGCAATGGTTTTAAACCCTAATTATCAAACTTTTGTTTCTATTCATTTCTGTTTCCGTATTCCGCCTAGAATCTTTGTTATTTTGAGTTCTTTCCCTATTCTTTTCTCTACCCTACATCAATTGGTAGCGGAGCGAAATGTTCGTGAATAGATTTGCGAAACGACACCATGATAGGAAGAGGTAGAGTCGTGGAGGAGGAAATTGAAATCAGCGAGATATAATAGTTGAGATGCAATGTCAGATTGAAGCATTATTGAGAGATATGCGTGCGCTATGGCGACAGGAACCAGTGACAGCCTGAATGGAGATTCCGGAAGGCAACCACAACCCTACAGATATATCGGAAGGTACTCGAGGGGAGGAATCAATGGAAGTTGATGACATTGATGAAGAAAACCCTTTTCACGATGCTGGAACTGCAGACAACGCAGCACGAGGCAGACTTGAAGAGAGGTTAGTTCATGCTTCAGATCTGAATAGTGTTGGAATTAAGATAGAAGTTTCAGATTTTTCTGGAAAGATGCATATGGAAGATGATTGGGAAGCAAATTTAGAGAATTATTTTGAGTGGAAACCTTTGGTTGAAAAGAGAAAAGTGTTGCTTCTTAAGCTTGAAGTGAAAGGCACTGCACTTCAACGGTGGAAGAGAGTTGAGGAACAACGTGTAGGCCAAGGAAAGCCTAAGATTGACACTTGAACACATGAAGAGAAAGTTGCACAAGCAATTTTTCCCATCTGATTATGTCATGTAGTTGTATGAGAGATTTCATTCTTTAAGACAGGGTAGCATGACAGTGGAGGAGTATACGGCTGAATTTAACAACCTATTGATGGTATTAGTGAGTCGAAAGAACAATTGACTTCCCGTTATCTTTCAGGTTTAAACCAAGTTATTGGGGATGAGATGGGCATGCGCGTTTGTTCAATCTTAAAGATGCTTGCCAATATGCATTACTGGCTGAAAAACGAGTGCAATGCTATGGTGGCAAGACGTCCTTTGATTAGAGGAGCTGATCGAGTTGTGCAAAAAGGTGCTGATGTCTTTAGTGGCAATAAACATGACCCAACTACTCAAAATTCCAGCCAAGATAGTGCTATGATTAACGGTGTTGGTGCAAGGAATTCAAGCTACAGTGAGAGAAGTAAGAAAGGTAGAGATTCTAATCAATCGAAGGCTCAAACCAATTCTGGTCCTTCAACTTCTAAAGCCGGTAATGAGTCTCACATTCACTGGTTTACTTGTGGAAAAGGGACACTTCTCTTTTAGTTGTCCACAAGGGTGAGTGAATTCAGTGGACTTGGAAGATGAAGAAGAGGAGGCATTTGAACCTTATTATGATCAGCAGGATGAAGAGGATAGTAACAAAGTAGATGGATATGAAGACGAGGAGCTAGTGGCTCCAAGGTTGTAGTTGGTGACAAGCAAATGTGAGAAAGAAGATTGGAATTCTCCACCAATCTATGACACTTATATTGCTGACAATGATGTTCCTGATGACGATATCGCTATCAGTAGGCAAGATGAGTGTGAAGAAAACATTACAGGAATAATAGCAGAAGAAATTGCTATGAATGAGCAAGATGAATTTAAAGAGAACATTGCAGCAACAATGGCTGAATTCTATGACCCTTTTAATTGTACTGCTCAAAAACTTTTGAAGCCAGATTATAGTAGTGATTTTGTGCCGGTAATCTTTGAAAAGAATGCAGGAGAAGTGTGGCCCAAGATGGATAACTATTCTGGCATGTATGGGGTCAACCATGTGCATGACAATCCAGATGTAGTTGATTTTATATGGATGGATTTTGTGAGGAACATATCTGACCAGGAAGGTGCTAGATTGAAAATAGAACTTATGGGGATCATTGAAGGAAGCTTGAGGATTATGTATTCTGGTCAACTTCATATGTGTTCACTAATTTCTAAGGAGTTTGGATGTTGTGACTTTCATGTGTGTGCTCAAGGGCAAGATTGACTTGAAAACAAGTTGTTTTCAACCTGAGGGGGTTGGTGCAAGAGCATAAATGCTAGTATCTAACTATTTTATTTTATTTTATGTGTAAGTCAATTACTGTTCACATGTTGCTGCAGCAAGCCAGTTACTGTTCACTATTTACTGTTTACAAGTACCCTAGCAAGTCCTTTTATTTTAGGTTTTCACTAGCATAAATAGGTTATGTTAGCTCTAGTTTCGGTAGCTTTTACTATCTTATTTTGACTAAACGTCTCTAGTGGTTTTAAACCCTAATTATCAAACTTTTGTTCCTATTCAATTCTGTTTGCGTATTCCTCCTAGAACCTCTGTTATTTTGAGTTCTTTCTCTATTCTATTCTCTACCTTACATTGTAAGAGTAATTGAGAGATACTTCTTGAATAACATTTTCTGTAGAGTTCTTGAAGTCTGCTGTCATAATGGTCTGCAGTATCAATTGCACAATCATAATGGATGTGAAGAACCAGTACATGACATTGCAGTCAGCCATCATTCAGGCAGCATAATCATATGTTTGATTTAGTGAAATAAACTGTATGCTCACCATTCTATCAAAGACAACATATCTAGTTCTTCTCACAGAGAAAAATTTTCTTGTGTTTTCTGTTTCTCACATTCTACATGGAAATTGAAGGTTTATTATTTATTCAATAATAAAATATAACTGTTGATATAGATGTATATGCTTCTTTGTTAGATATATGTAATCTTAGGCACGTCAAAAGGTCAGCCAACAGAGCAGCTCATTGGCTGCACGTGCTGCCTTTACAGGGAACTCGTGCATATTTTGGCACATGATGCATGCAACTAATTTTTTGGCATATATATGGGAGTGTCTACCTACTGATAAAAAAATATGCAGAATCTTTCACACCTGATTTTGTTGCTATCATTAAAGTAACATTATCCTACTTATTCAGATAGGTTTGGTTACTTAGATTGTTGAGTGACAATGTAAGATGCCAACCTTTGAGAACATAGTTGCAGCAATGACACAGGAGCTTTACTCAACTCTTCTAAACAGCCCTCTTCTCTAGCAGAGAAAAAAAATATTGAATGGTACAATGTATATCATTTTCCGTGCAACTCCAACCCCTCAGTGGAGAGATGCATGGGACCAAAGAGCTCAACTAACATTAGACATGTGAGTAGAAGTGAAATGTTCTTGGAGGACTGCAGAATTTAGTAGCAACACAGAGACCAAAAGTGATGGACTGGAATGTAAAATTTGGTATAAATTTAAGACAAGAAACAGTGCACAAGCTATGTTTATTATTGTTTATACCGTTTGAAACTGCTGATAAAAGACATTTTGCTGTTATTGACCCAGAATCTGTTTTCTTTCTTGCAGTTTTTACTTCCATTCTGAATGGTTTGTCATGTTGATATTCTTGTTATTTATCGTGATTGCCATGATGATGGTATCCTTTTCTGAATGTGCAGACTATTTTCTTTGGGGAGTTGTATCCTTCCGAAGCTCGGAGACTAGTAGAGCGTCTTATTAACTATGTTATTTATAAGGTAAATGGTTTTACGTCGTCTGGTATTAGTATGATATTCCACTATGGAATTTATGGAGATGCTCATAAAGGTGGACCAGAATAAGAATTTATAAAACAATCACAAAACATGAGAATAGAGGACTTTGATGTCTCTAAGTGTTTACTAACTTCTACTTCTTAATTTTTAGCCTCCATGTATTTTGAAGCCATGCTTAGTTGCTGACCGGGAAGTGTTCAGTTGACTAAAAGTAGCTTATAACTTTATCTTATTTTCCATGTTTATTTTATAGGTTGTATATAGGTGTTTAGTTGTAGTATATAAGCTAAGAAGCGTTTTCTTAGCTTCGTACTCAGCTAATTTATTGCAATGTCTTGCAAGTGTCTGCTGCCATTTTGATAAATGGATTGCTGGCGATAATTTCTTTGTGCTTGAGCTTTTATTTTATACTGACTCTATGTTTTAATATATCTATGTTTTTTTGTTTAATGAATGAATATCCATCAGGGAACATTTCTGCCACTGGTTATCCCTTCAGCTACATTTCAAGTAGGTTTGTGGTCTGCTTGGATGAGTATTCTATGTTCTCTCAAGGTAGATGCTTACTATATTTTCTGGAACTTTTTTCTAATTAAATATAAGAGTGAAAAATGTACTGACATTTGTAATTGTCTTTTGTATGTTGTTAGATGTTTCAAGCAATGGCAAGAGATCGACTTGAACGACTAAATGCATCTCCTTCTGCAATGCCATGGATGTATTTTCGTGTGTATTCAGCATTATTATTGGTTCTTGCTGTTGACTTTAGCTGGTACTCCTGCTGATCTTATTATTTTACTAGGATTGTAATTTGGTTGAAATGCTTTCTGCCTGTTAATCTTAAGCTTCAACATGAAGTAGTAGTTTTTATTTGCGAAAGCTTGAAACTAAGCATATATTGCTGCTTGAAACCCTTATGGGAGACTGCATGCCAAGCAGTGCAGCCAATCTACTTTCTAAGATCGACTGATTTAAAGGTTTAATATGGTCTGAAATATCCGAACAGATCTTTTGGTGTTTTGAATGAAACATTAGATGGGTCTTGTTGTAACAGATATATTTCCTCTGCAACAAATAATCTCCTCTGATGTTTTTCATATATAAATCATTTAGTCCATGAATTATTGTTTGCATAACTGATTGGAGTGAATGGGGAGATTTTGGTGAGGTTATCTTTTCAGTGCCATAGTGTATGCAGAACATTGTTTGAAGTGTGCATTGCTAGATAGAGAACCAAATATTCATGAAATAGGCATTCTGCATGCAGGGATAAGAGTGCTCTATGTGGGAAGACTTTAGCCCAGAGTTCAAGGAAATTATAATTGGTGATATACTAAAATCAATATCTTTTTAATGAAAAGAATACTAACTCATGAAATGTTGCAGAATCCAATTGTATTAGGAATCTGTCCTTCAACACTAAATGTATCAATGGAAGTGAATTTAGTGGTTAACTAGAGCAGCTTGGCAGTTTGGTGAACCAGCTGGAAAATTGTTTGGTTAGTTATCTTTTGGTATATTTTTCTTGAAGCCCAATGTTATTTTGTGTAGCAACAGGTCTACACGGTGAATGCTTCTTTAGGAATAAAGGTGGCGATGTACTGATTCCCTTAAGTTCATGTTTGCTAGTGATGTAGATTGGTTATTTTATTATAAGTTTTCTAAATGCTGTTTGGAAATTAAAGTCTTTGTTTTTAGCATAAGTTCATCTGGTTCGAAAATGCTGATTCTTATCTTTTTGGGTACTTACAGGATACGGCTGTGTTTGGTGACATATAGAACTCTTGGTTCTTCCATGTTTTTCTTGTTGTTCTATGAGCCTTTCAGTATTGCATTTGAGACCATGCAAGTAAGGTCTTTCGAATTCGTATTTTTCATTGATATGAATGAATCTGCTGGTCTACTTTGCTTTTTAATTTACTATTATATACTAGATTTACAAAAGTCTTTTTGTTTCTAGGCCTTGTTGGTCCACGGGTTTCAGTTACTTGAGATTTGGCTCCATCACTCAGCCTGGGACCGTGGAGATTGCCAAACATTAAAATGTTTTGATCAACTAACGGCAGGTAATTACATAATTTTTTGGCTTGGACAAATAGATTGTACAGATCAATGTGGTATTTCTAAAAGCATGAAGTTAACCAATGTTCTGGTGTCTGTTATAATCATAGTCATAGGGTACTTCCTGTAAAAGGTTTTACTTGTTTTCACAATCCAATAGAAAGGTGTGAACAGAAAAGTGCACTTAATAGTCTACAGAGAAAATTTAACCTAGAGAGCATATATTGAGGGGCTGATGGTTTATCATGTATGCCCTTGCACAATGTTGTAGTTGAAACCTTAACAGCTGTTTTTGTTTTCAATGTCAAACTGATTTCTCCTCAGAAATAAATATGATGCTTTATCATCTACTTCCTTAGAGAGTAATTGCAGTATATGCGAAAGAGAGATGAAGATGAAGTTTTGTCTATTTCAGAACAATATAAAAATAAAGTTTCTTCTCAGTTTTTTATTTGACTAGCTATGCAGTGGACCATTTATCAAAATATTGTTTGTGAAGGGGTTCTAGCAAGGAATTATGAAGTTTGGTTTTGTAGCATGCAGTTGATTGTCTATTTTTTGTTTCTTTTTTTTCCCTTAAAAGTTATCTTATTAAATTTTTTGATCATTGATCAAGCTACATGGATAATTACTCTGACAACAGATAGAGCTTGGAGAGTGCTTCTTCCTTATCTGTTCATACTGTATGTATGCCTTTAGTGGGTTAACATGTGCGGATATCTAACTTTATTGGTGGTCCTATCTTTCGCTTTTACTTTCTCATAGTGAATTTAATTGCTGGTATATTCCTGATTATGATTGTAACTACAGGTTCATTGTTGGAGTGGAAAGGCGTTCTGATCCGGAATTTGGGATTTTCCTTGGACATGGCAACTTTGTTAATGGCACTTGGTCATTATGTACATATCTGGTGGCTCCATGGCGTGGCATTTCATCTTGTGGATGCAGTCCTTTTTCTGAATATTCGAGTAAATATTATCCTGCTTCTTGAGACCCTGTAGTCTAGTGCCTTGTGAAATGTGGTCATTTTGTTTGCCGTGCCCTTCTCATTAAGATGATTTCCTGGCAGGCCTTGTTAAGTGCTATCATAAAACGTATAAAAGGATTCGTCAAACTGAGAATGGCTTTAGGTTCCCTTCATGCAGCCCTTCCTGATGCCACATCCGAAGAATTACAGGCATTTGATGATGAGTGTGCTATTTGTAGGGTATGCAACTTAATTTTTGTTCTCTAATATTTTTTTCCTTTATATCATGTCATTGAAATGTTCCTATGCAAATAACAGGAGCCTATGGCTAAGGCCAAAAAGCTACACTGCAACCATCTTTTTCATCTTGCGTGCTTGAGATCATGGTAAAATTTAGCATCCTTTTTCTTTTTAAATTGGAAATTTTGCAGAGCATTCTGTTTATGATATTTATAAGATAATGCGATGGTGAATTACTGAAACATGCCAGGATGGATCAGGGTTTGAATGAGATGTATTCATGCCCCACCTGCCGGAAGCCATTGTTTGTAGGAAGACTTGAAAATGAAGAAAGCCATCGTTTGCGAGAAGCTGTGGGCGATGAACAACTTGCTAATCAAATAAATGAAGGACTTGATCGACAGAACACCCCCAGCACACTGCCTGCTGGAGTATTCCCCAATCCAGATATTGTAGAGGGCAGCTCTTGGAGGTTCTGTTCTTTACTCTTGAGTCAATTATAGTTCCCCATTTACTTGCCTAGAAAGGAATGCATCTTGATGCTTCCGACGGACATAAGATTTGTCATAATAGTCATCACACCCCTGAAGTTAACATCAGATGGTTGGACCATCATTGTGCTCTTACTGTGTCTTCATTTGTGTAGTATTAGAGAGTCTAAGCTTTTATCTAGTCTTATAACACTAGCTTCCATTTCCACTCATAATTTTCTTTCAACGTTTTTCCTTAACAGTAAAAACAAATGAAGACACCGTGAGGGTAAAGTGATTTTGATAGTGGGATGTAATGATATTAGAGCTGAAGATGATGAGTGATTTTGGAATAGAATTTTAAGATAAATTATTAACAGAGAAATAGGGGTTTTGATCTAGTAAAGTTGGAAAACTACTACACGTTTCTTTCTCTAGAATAAAATACATGTACAAAATCTAGAACTCTAAAAAATAGTTCTTTTTTTTTTTCTTTTTCCGTTCTTTGGAAAGTACACAGGTTGCAACTAAATTCATAATTTTCTAGAAACTCTGTGGGAAACCCAACAAATTTCTGATCGTAGAAGATCCTAGAAGTTTCCTATGAAAATTTGCTTACAGATGCGGCACAGGCATAAAGGCATGTGATGTGATGATACAAATTCCAAACTGATATGAATGGTTGTTATTGTTTTGCAAGTTGGTGAGAATGTTGTCAGAAGCTCCGATTCTCTAGTAGTCTTGTATGATAGATACTGCTCTATACTTATCTTTCCTATTTGATCCCGCTTTGCTTGAAAAATGAAATTTTATTCATTCATAATCCTTCCACCTAAACTTGGAGCAAGACTTGCTTCGAGTTCCTGGGGTGATCAAGTCAAAATCTTACTTTGTAATTTACTGCCATGTAACTCTGAGATCCCTAAAACTACTCTTATACAAGTTCCATAAATCTGCTTTGCTTTTTCAACCTCAGATGTCTTAATTGAACCTTTTTCTTTTGTTTCTCTGTGTTGTAGAGGTGCAGGGTTGGACTCGAGTTGGCTACATAATTGGCCCAGCCCTGGTATGGATGGAGCTGGTCCATCTACTACTATGAGATCTGTTGGACTCGGGAGAGTACAGATGATGATGAGGCATCTTGCATCTGTCGGAGAAACCTATGCCCAGACTGCCCTTGAAGATGCTGCTTGGAGCCTTTGGCCAATGAATCCCTCTCAGGCTGCATCTGCTTCTTCTATTCCTCCTGCTGGTGGAAGGTTCACTGTGGGAGCTGGTGGTTTACACATTAGGACTCCCTCACGCTTTTCAAATGATAATACGGCTAACATACTAGCCATGGCGGAGACAGTTAGGGAGGTTTTACCTCATGTTCCAGAGGAGTTGATACTACAGGTATTCTTTTGATCAACTTTGTGATACCAAATCTATTGGTCAGTTATTGTTTGTCCAGTTTGACTCACTATATACATGACGTGGTCTGCCTTGGCATGCATATTTTGACACTGTTGCTTTCATTAAGCGATACAGGAAGGTTAGCAGTACTCTTACGCTACCTTCGATAGAATTGCAACGATTTTAACCTTCAATATTTTCAGGACCTACGTTATTGTGTCTGTTGCAAATAGTTTGTTTCTCTTATCCTCCCATTCCTTATTTCACCTTCTAACATACAATATAAGGGAACATAGGCCAACCTTATACTCTTAACGGGGTTTTGATTAACTGCAAGCTAGCTTTTTGGTCATGATGAGTCTACTTCTCTTGGAAGTCCATCTGTTAAACACTAGTCCTCTTGTTCATTGAATTAAGAATGCAATGCAACTATGTGCAGGATTTGCAGAGAACAAATTCTGTCACTGTTACCGTAAATAATCTCCTCCAGATGTGAAAATCAGATACTTTCATTCTGCTCTCATCTGTCATGTCCTTTCCCGGAAATCAGAAGTCCACAGGTTTGGGCTGCATGACTTGGGATCTCGGTTTCCTTGTTTAACAAATATCCTCATTCTCTGCTTCTGTATATAGTATGTTGTACCCGAGAAAAAGAAGGTAGTCTTGGTATTTTGTTTTATATTGAAAATAAAGTTATGCTGCATAAAAGCGTACACGGAAAGAAGGCCGGTATTTGCAGTCCAAGCGGAAGGAAAATATGACCGCTTTAAAATCAATCTCCGTCAAAAGCTGCAAGTTCTGTCTGCCAATACTCATTTAGGTTACAGAATGTACAATTATGAATAATATTTTGTATTATTTCGAACAAGTTGCTGTTGATTGATCATTGCATTACCAATGAAATTATTTGAGCATGTTCCCTTACCTTACACTTTTCCTGCTTTTTATTTTATCAATATCATTGGGAGAATAATGATCACCAGCTTGTGTGTGGGTGTGGATGTTTTATATTTGTTGCAAAGAAAATTGCTAGCTCTGCATACCTAGTATATTACAAGTTCCAAGTGCAAAGGAATTGTAGTCTATGTTTTTAAGGATGAGTTTGGTGGCGTACCTCGACTAAACTTAACACTTATATAGTCAAGTTGGTTACATGAACGAATGGCAGGCCTGGGTTTCAATCTTGTTTAATGCCTTATTATAAAAGCTTAATTGAGAGTTATTTTAGTGGGTGTAGTTTGACCAGGAGAGATGTTCCCTCATTTTGGATTCTGCTTCTCTCATTTTCAGTGAACTGCATAAATTTTGATCTTGATCTTTGACTAGGGATGGCAATGGGTCGGGGTTCCTGCAGGGGAAGGTTCGCCACCCCATCCCCATTTCCGCCCCCAACCCCAATTCTTAGGACTGCAAATGAACTGAGCCGTTCGCAAACTGCTCGAGGCTCAGCTAGGCTCGTTAAGGAAAAGAGCCTAGTCTGGGCATGCCTGTAAAAAAACTCGAAACTAAATGAGTCGAGCCTAAAGCTTGTTGAAACTCGACTCATTAGCTCCTGAGTTTGACTCATTTAAGTTTTCGTTTGAACACTTGTGAGCTCGACTTGTTTAGGCTCGTTAAGTAGCTTGTGAGAGATTGATAAGTCATTTTTTTTTTTTAAAAGCTCATAAATGAAGTGAACTTTGGTTTATAAAGTAACTTAATTAGGTTAGAACGAACAAGTTAAGATTATTGTTTTGTTTTATTTTATTTTATTTTTAAAAAGAATCTTGAAGTTGGAATAATGATTCATTTTAAATTTTTATTGAAAATAATAATATCATCTTTTTAAAAATATTTTTATCACTCTTTTATTAATAAAATACTTTCTAATTTTATATGATATAATAGTTAATACGATTGATTAGTTAAATTATTAATTAAAAAATATAATTTTATATGACTTTGACTTGTAATTGTTGGCTCGTTTGTAGCTCAACAAGGCTCATTAATCAAGCCGAATTTGAGCCAAACCTGAGCTTACAAAATCTTAATGAGCCAAGCTTGAGCTTCGTATCTAGGCTCCAGACAAACACGAGCCGAACTTGAGCTTGGTTAAATTTTCACGAGCCTGAGCTATCAAAAACTCGACTCGACTCGGCTAGGCTCGGCTCATTTGCAGCCCTACCCGTCTCCATTTTCGAAATGTACCACCGCCCCTCCCATCTCCATTCCCTGCAGGGAATTGGATTCCCACAGGGACCCTATAATTCGATTTCGTAGATAAAAAGAATGTAAAATATACTTTAAAAATTAATTATAGCCAACTGATAAATAAATATAATTATTTTGGCTTACAATATATTTCTTTTTATTTGTTTGTAACAATAAATGAGTTTCTCATAAGATGCAGATCACAAAATTTCATCTCTGATTGTCTCAAAAAGTTACTCAAAATCAAAATCCACATGCCAGAAACTCATGTATCAATCCTAAACTCTTTTTTTTTTTATATATATATACTAGAAGAGTATCCCAGTCGACTACCGGACTAATCTCTCCCCGTGGCTCGATGCGTCATCCTTGTGAGGTGGGATCACTACCAATAGCACAATTTTCACACACCCGCTTCTACCAGGACTCGAAACATGGACCTTAGGGTTTAAGGGAATGCAGTACGCTTTACCACTACAACCAATGCTAATTGGTATCAACCCTAAACTTTAACGAAGACAAGAATCGTACCTCAAGGATACAACTCCTATAAATGTGTAAAGACAAGCAGAGGAAAGAACAACAAAGCCAAATGTTTACATATCTGTGACAATGATGTCACTCAGTGGTGGTTGAGGATGGAGGATGAGTTGATGGTGATTTTAGAGAATACTATCGCGATTAGTTTTAGGTCTTGAAATTGGAAACTAGAAAGTTGTGGGAGAAGGGGAGAGGTCTGAGAATGTGGCTAAACCAAAACTAAGCAAAATTAAAGCTTGTAGCGAACTCATACCCACACACGTGATAATATATTTTTTGTTTTTTTTCAAAAATAATTTTAATGTGTAAAGGAAAGAAATGACTAAAGCCCTATTTTAGTATTGACATATATATTAACTAGAAAATGGCTCAAGGATAATTTCATATTTTTGCTTATTTCGGGATCCCCGCGGGTCGGAGGAGCACTCCCCCACCCCACTCCCTAATTCCCCATAATGCCAAAGCGTCCTCGTCCTCATCCTCGCCCCCGCGGGGGGAAAATTACCCCTCATCCCCATTCCCCATTCGGGGATTCCCCACAGGTTCCCCGCTAACAAGCACCCATTGCCATGACTTGGAAAATAGTACTTTCCCAACTTAAAATTTAGCTGGGGAGATCAGGTCCCTTTCGTGTCGGCCTATGATGAGTTCTGCGCTTTCCTCGTCTGTGTTGCTGTAGTTTTTATAACTAATACAAGCATTAAGATTAAGAATAAGTTACAAGAAACATCTCATTTCCAGTTTGTAGCGATAATTGGTTATTGATTAGTGATTGAATGATGTTGATTACTAATCTCTATCCATTATTCTAACTTTGACACTATATAAAATTCTAACAAGAATGTGAACTGCATCAAATTTTCAGATTCAATTTGTCACCATCAAATGTTTGTGAAATATGGCATTTTGAGACATAATTAGATCCTATAAATGTGTGTATGCTGTTTTTTTGGGTTTTGCAATCGTCGTGAAATTGTGGATGCGTTTTGTCACCATTAGATGTTTGTGAAATATGGCTCTGGAGGTGTAATTAGAGGCCATAAATGCCTGTAGGAAGATGACCGCCTTAAAATCAATCTGCGTCAAAAGATGCGGATTTCGTCTTCCAATTCTCATCTAGGTTATAGAAGTACAATTATGGATAAAGTTACCTATTATTTTGAGGAAGTTGTTGTTTGATCAATGGGTTACCAATGAAATTATTTGAGCATATCCTACTGATTTTACACAGTTTTTACTTTTGTTTTTTCGACATCATTGAGAGAATAATGATCACCAGTTCTTGTGTGGGTGTGGATGTTTTATATTTTTTGCAAAAAAGTTTGCTAGCTCTGTGTTCCTATTATGTTGCAAGTTCCAAGTGCTAACGAATTGTAGACTATGTTTTCCAGATTTTTTTTGGTGGCTTTAACATTTCTATAGTCATGCTAGTTATATGCCTGTGAGGATCGCAGGCTTAGGCTTGAATCTATGGTTCATGCTCCATTATAAAGGTTGAATTGATGGTCATTTTCATCAGGGGAGAAGAGACATTGTTCCCTCTTTTCGGAATCTAATTCTCATATTATAGTGAACTGGATAAATTCTGATTTTGGGGAGGCAATATTTGCACTTCAACCATTGTTTATCGCACTCCAACAGTTTTCAGAAAGTCCAAAATATCCTCCCAATTTTCTTGGTAAAATATGTGTGTCTGTCTTGTGTTGTTTTCCGCAAACTTTTTTTTTGTTTACTTCTCGTTAATTTAACTTAATTTTGTGAGAGTGTTTTAACTTTTAACACGGGTGAAAACTTTTTTTTGCTAGACAACGTACAAAGGTAGTTCCGGGTAATGGGTATGATAAGTTAAACTATTATTTCAATAATTATTCATAATTATTGGTTTTATTTTTGATTATGGCCTCCCACATTCCTGTACTATTTCAATCGGTTCGATTACATACCTGTATTAAATAAATTCGATTAATCGTATCCTTCCGTCTGTCTCCCGTCAATTTGACCGTTTACTCATGCTATGTGGCGTGACAAGTGCCAGATTTGATGCCACAGATTTTGTTTGGTGGCCTGCCTTGACTAAACTTAACATTTCTATAGTCATGTTAGTTATATGTATGTGAGGATCACAGGCTTAGCCTTGATTCTTGGTTCATGCTCCATTGAATTGATGGTCATTTTCACCAAGGAGAAGGGACTTTGTTCCCTCATTTTGGAATTTGATTCTCATATTATAGTGAACTGGATAAATTCTGATTTTGGGGAGGCAATATTTGCACTTCAACCATTGTTAATCGCACTCCAACAGTTTTCAGAAAGTCCAAAATATCCTCCCAATTTTCTCGGCAAAATATGTGTGTCTATCTTGTGTTGCTTTCAGCAAGCTTTTTTTGTTCTCTTCTCGTTAATTTAACTTAATTTTGTGAGAGAGTTTTAACTTTTAACACGGGTGAATTTTTTTTTTTTCAGGTAGACAACGTACAAAGGTGGTTTCAGGTAATGGGTATGATAACTTAAACTATTATTTCAATAATTATTCATAATTATTGGTTTTATTTTTAGATTATGTTCTCCCACATTCCTGTACTATTTCGATCGGTTCAATTATATACCTGTAATAAATAAATTCGATCAATCGTATCCTTCCGTCTGTCTCCCGTCAATTTGATCGTTTACTGATGCTATGTGGCGTGACATGTGCCAGATTTGATGCCACAGATTTTGTTTGGTGGTGTGCCTTGACTAAACTTAACATTTCTATAGTCATGTTAGTACATGTATGTGAGGATCGCAGGCTTAGCCTTGAATCTTGGTTCATGCTCCATTATAAAGTTTGAACTGATGGTCATTTTCACTAGGGAGAAGGGACTTTGTTCCCTCATTTTGGAATCTGATTCTCATATTATAGTGAACTAGATAAATTCTGATTTTGGAAGCGGGTGTATGGAAATTGTGCTATTGGTAGTGGTCCCACCACACAAGGGTGACACATCGAGCCACGGGGAGAGATTAGTCCGGTAGTCGACTAGGATACTCTTCTAGCATAAAAAAAAAAAATATTTGCACTTCAACCATTGTTAATCGCACTCCAACAGTTTTCAGAAAGTCCAAAATATCCTCCCAATTTTCTCGGTAAAATATGTGTGCATATCTTGTGTTGTTTTGCGCAAGGAATTTTTTGTTTTCTTCTCGTTAATTTAACTTAATTTTGTAAGAGTGTTTTAACTTTTAACACGAGTGAAAACTTTTTTCTGGTAGACAACGTACAAAGGCGGTTTTGGGTAATGGGTATGATAACTTAAACTATTATTTCAATAATTATTCATAATTATTGGTTTTATTTTTAGATTATGGCCTCCCACATATATCGATCGGTTTGATTATATACCTATATTAAATAAATTCGATCAATCGTATCCTTCCGTCTGTCTCCCGTCAATTTAACCGTTTACTGATGCTGCGTGTGGTGACATGTGGCATATTTGATGCCATGTAGCAAATAATTGCACCCCCATGTACTATTTTATTCGGCTCTTGAATGTACTTTTTTCTGGCTCATCCTATACCTATACTATATAAAATGGTGCCATTCTGTCCTTCGCAAATCTAGCCTAACGGGCATCAAACTAATGCCAGGTGGCTTTTGTCACGTGAATTTTTTATGGGCCCTGCTAATCGATAAATGCCAGGTAGGGGGCCAATAATTTGCCACATTTCATGCCACGTGGCATCCATAAACGATCAAATTGATGGGAGATAGACGAAAGGACACAATTGACCGAATTTATTTAGTACAGGTATATAATCAAACCGATTGATATAGTACAGGTATATGATGGGCCAAAAAAAAGTACAGGTATGTAAAAGAACCAAACAAAATAGTACAGGAATGTGGGGGTCTAACATTCACTTTCAATTCCTTGTTTAAGCACGCCTAACATTCACCGACTCAAGTTCGGTTTGCACGAACTTCGCAAGTGGTTTGGCTTGACTTTTTTTTTTGTTGTTTGAAGACATAGGCCCGGTTCTTGTGAGGCTTGATTTATTGTTGTTGACGCTTGATTGTTGAACTTGGTCGGAAGGAGCTTACTAGTAGGCTTTCGTTTTTTTTTCACTCCAACAATCTGCATCTTCAAAAGGATTTCTCGTGGGGGACAACGTCTCTCCCACTATGGTCGCCAACTGAAGTAGTAAAGAAAATAGGAGTTTTATTGACTAAGTGTAATTAGTACAAGCATGAGAGAAAATAACCAAGTTTTTTTTGTAAAAAAGCTTGGAAGAAGGTTACAAAGGTGGGCAGGGTAGGCCCTTATCCCTTAAAAATACTTGTTGGAGAAGCTGGAAGGAAAACTTGGGCTCGAAGGGGTTTTGAGACCCTTGCTCTCCAAGTTCCTAATTTTGGGCAGGAAACCAGGGTCCCTGACTCCTGTAGGATACTGTACTAGACTATTGGTGAATACGACTGTCAAGTAGAGGAGTGATGAGGGCAAGACTTGGGCTTCAAGGGGTTTCAGGACCCTTGGTCCCTAAGTTCCTGGTTTTGGGCAAGAATCCAGGGTCCTAGTTTCCCGCAAGATACTGTACTGAACTATTGGTGAACAGGACATTTTCCACCAGAAGACTTAGTCTGTCTTACCAGATACGAAATGAAGAGGGCTCGTAGGCTGGTTTGGGCTTCCTTGTAGCTGGTATGGGCTTATCCATAAGAAAGGCTTACTGGTATTTTGACTCAATAGGCCTGGGTATATTTTCTGGCCATATCACAAATGTAATAAATTAGTGTGCTTCCTTTGCAATGGTCTACACAAGGCGATCAATTGCCTGCAACGCAACAAGCTAGAAACACTCGTTTAGAGGAATGGACAAACTCCGACGTTGATTAGGAACCAAGGATGGTTTAGCCTACTTGCTTTGCACAGTCAAAGAAAAGACTGAGGGGAAGGCCAAGCATGAGGGGCATTTTTATACATGGCCACCAAAATTGGTAGAAAGGAGACCTAGGTGTTGATTGATACAAGAGCCATGCACAACTTCAACCAAAATCCAAGGCCCCAAGGCTTGAAATAAATTTCGCAGAGGAGCACAGATGGTGGTAGGCCATCAACTTTGAAGCAAAGCCAATTTATGGGATCGCACGTGAGGTCGATAAAGCCATTGGGGAATGGCGTGAGAAGATTGACGAATGAGCTAGCTCAGGACTACATCTTTCGAATTTGAGGCGTATTCCGTTTCGTTTCCCCTTATCTATTGAGCCATAGACTAAAAATTTCATTCAATCTTCTACCTAACTTGATTTTTCGAGAGGACACTCTGATATCCTTCAAGTTCAAGCATGAAACCTTGGCTGTCTCCGGTTGTTGCTTTTCCATATTTCAAGAGTGCTACGTGGGCTCTTTATCAGACCTACGTCAGCACCATTTCTCAACATGCCCTATTGGGAGCACGAGTTACAAGTTTTGTAGACTAGCAATTATCTTTTATTTAAATTGGATAAACTCAGCTCGAGCAATCCTTTCATGAGTTAACTAAGTACTAGGAGTTTGTTGACCGAAACACCTCTGATAACACCATTGAAGTTGGGTATCTAGGTCTTGTCAGCCGGAACCGGAACACCTCCAGTAGTCGGAGTCCCTCTATTGATTAGAATTCCACTGGTTCCAATACCTAGTGGGGTGGATTACCTAGTGACATCCAATTATTCAGGGAATTTTTGCCGCTCAACATACCTATACTCTTCAGTTTGGTTCATTTATATACCTGTACTTTTTTTTTTGTTCCATCGTACCCTTCCGTCCAACCTAGCCTAACGAAGTCTTTCACTAAAATTAATGCCTAATGAAAGAGAAAAAATGGTATGGATAGAAGGACATGATTGAACTAAATTATTTATTACAGGTATAAAATTGAACAATATTATAAAAGTATAGGTATATGATTGAACAAAAAAAATACAAGCAAATAAGTGAGCTGAATGTAAACGGTCAAACTAATGGAGGAAAGACAGAATGACAAGATTGAACCAAATTATTTAGTACAGGTATATGATCAAACCAATTTACATAGCACGAATATATGATGGAGCAAAAAAATAAAGATATATAAATTAACCATATTAAAGAGTGCAAGTATATTGTGGGGCAAGAATATAGCACGAATATTTGATGGAGCAGAAAGAATAAAGATACATAAATTAACCAAATTAAAGAGTGCAGTATACAGATGGCACTAATGATAAATTTAAGATTTACCTGAATATAGATGTTGTCTATTTTGTTCTTGATGTTTGAAGGATTGGGAAATATGCAAGAAGAAGGATGGCGGGGATTTGCTCACCATTTCCTTTTCAACTTAATATGAGGTCTATTTATAGAAAAACTCAACACTCTTGGTACTTTCAACTAGATCTGTGTCTAAATCTTGGTGTTATACTAGACTTAGATTTGGTTTCACTTGAATCTTTTAGGCCTTAGTTGATAATTCGGTATGAAATCCCTGATGGTCCCTACATACTCCACAGTGGCGGCCACCATTAAATTACCTCAGCAGGCTTCATTGAGTATTAAGTTTATACCATTGAGAGAGTGGACTAGTCTAGGAGATAGGGGTCATCGATTTAGACAAGGCCTTTCACTTGTTAGCCTCATCCACAAAGACCTCTTACATATAAGATATAATTTCCTTCATCGAAAAGAAACCAATACCCTGATCACCAAAGTGTATGTTTGTTTTCCAAGTGTATCCACCAGTTTGGTTTTTTGTAAAAAAGTGTATCAGATGAGCATGAAGTTACACATAGTTTATGATATATTTTACTGTTTTTTGGGCCTTGTATTTAGGATTCATTCATACATTTAGATAGTAAAACACTTTTTTTTATGCACAATTAGATTTTATTGATACATATTTGCTTCTAAGTGCATTCACACCTTTTTTTTGGAAGGAAATAAAGGATTTAGACTCAAAATCAAGTTATCTCATGAAGTTCTTGGATTGATTGAAATAAATGGTGTCTTGCATGGTGTTGACTATTTTTATTTAAAATAGAGACCTGCCCCTAATTTTTAGGGAATTAAAGAGGGAATACACTTGGACACTTCTAGCTTGGAAAGAAGATTGGACGTTATATTTCGGAGGGATTCTTGGAGCTTAAGTATTGAAATTTTACCAAAAGAAGACTTCATGCGATAATGAAACGCCCCGACTCGTATTTACCAGTCTCAGTAAATACGTGCCGGAACTGTACAACAGTAAATACAACACGAAACACGGCCCAATGGCCCAAAGATAATATCAATGATTATATCAGAGAAACCGTCCCAACGGCCCAACATCAAAACACGTCGCCCGACCTCGGGGACATCAACAATAGCACAGCGGAAGCAATTTTAATCTCAATATCAACATATGCAAAATCCGATGCAAACTAATGGATCCGAGTCCTGTCCGAGGGTACACTGCAGCTTCCCATGTATGTTCCTATACTCAGCACAAATCAAACTACGTGACCGAGTCACGCAGGCGAGGGGTGAGTCCGAAGTGTTCACCGGGTAAAATCCATAAGCAAAAATACATATACAAGCAACCAATAATAACCAAGTCATAATTGAGCACCAAACTCAAATTCACGTATGAGGATATCATACCACAGAGTCAAAAGAGAAATCACAATCATAACAAAATACAATATCACCAAACAGAAACAACATTACTAAAAAAAAAATATATCATCTCGAATAACATCGACAAAGACGATGTGACTCCACATCTCCACACCCGACCGGGTCATGCCATGAGATCTCCTGATACTAAACCTCCAAGTTAATATAACTAATCTCTCCAAAAGAACCCCATGTCACGAAACAAGAGTTGGTCGTGCCGCGGTAAAAAGAACAACACAGGACCGTTACGGGTCCAAATCAAATCACAGGCTGTTACGGGCCAAATCAAATCACAGGGTCGTTACGGACCCAAACTACCGCCTCTGGCCGAACCAAAATCCAATCCTCACAGATCACTGGGCCTGTCGCGGAATAAGCTAGGGTAGTACCTGGTTATCAACCTGTTTTTGGTGCCAGATCAAAACAGAACCAGGGATCAACATCCCAAAAATATCAAACCGGGATCAACATCCCAAATATCAAACCGGGATCAACATCCTTATATCAAGTAAACCGATCATGGCCACCACAAAATAGTCTCTAACCATCTGGTCGTACCTCAACTCACCACGTGACAATACAGTCATCATCATTCTAACAAAACTCCAATTGTTCCGCAACTCAATTCACTCAACCTATATCTCAATAAATAGACTGAACCTCTATTAACAGCCCAACAACAATCACAAATGATCATAAGCCTCGAGAAACCTAACAGTTCATAAAATCATCATTCTAGAATACCTTCCCAAGATATCAAACCTAGACCACAGCTAACAGACCAAACCTCTGCTAACAGCCCAACAACAACCATAACAAACTCAACAGAAGCAACAGTTCCAACAACATCAATGACAACAACAATCAACTTAATTCTCACAACAAACCATTCACAGCCACAAAAGTAATATCATACCAGCAAATATAACACATAGTGAACAAACAGCAACTTGATATTATGGGCAGTATATAAATAATTACTTATCCTCACCTTAGCCGATTATCAATTACGGAATCCTCAACAGGTTCCAAAGCCGGTTCCACAGGAACTGCTCCATACCAGCTCCTATATGACAAATAACAAATATACTCACACAAGATGCACATATTATGCCATGACATGCTATAAACTGTAAATTAAACATCATTCCCCTTGGTTA
>JAKUCV010006653.1:2380-42327 GCA_028386065.3 Turnera subulata | reverse complement strand
ACGCTAGTCTTAATTTATTATTACAACCCATCCGTAATAATAATCGACTAGGGACATTTAAGAATATGAAATATTCTAGGGTTATAAGTATGTGCAAGCGTTTATCTCATAAACGATACTTATTGGAATAACCTTAATGTGTATACATGACAACAAATAATCATCCATGATTGGCTTTTGGGCATATTACACTAACAGAAAAATACACTTGGGATCACAAGTGTAAATCTCTACCACAGTTGCTTTTTATTGAGGAGGAGGGCGACTCGCAATCACCTTCTCATTCTCTTCTGGAACCTTCATCTCCAACTGATGTCCAAACAAACACCCCAAACACTTCATCACCCACTGAAGCCCATGGCTCCTCCACCATCTCCTACAATGCACTCGCTGGCGGTTGTGTTGCAGCCACTCTTCGCTTTACCGGCACCATTCGTGGTTCCTCAGTCCAATTGCTCTTCGACGGTGGTAGCACACACAGCTTTGTGCAAACTCGTGTTGCTCAATTCCTGGGATTGCCAATTGAAGTCATACCTGGATTTTTTGTTATGGTTGGAAGTGGGGAAAGGCTACTGTGTACCAGCATTGTCAAAAATTTATCTATCACCATTCAAGGATGCACCATCACCACTGATTTCTATGTTCTCCCAATCCAAGGGTGGGATTGTGTGCTTGGCGTCTCGTGGCTGGCTACTTTGGGTCAGGTGCTCATGGACTATGCTACCTCTAGTTTCCAATTTATTTATCAGGGTACCATGATCAAGTGGCAAGGTAAGTCCCCTTCACTCCACCCAATCCAACTCAATAGCCTTTTCCGACTCTATGCCACTGACTCTGTTGCTGAATATTATCGCTTGGAATTGATCAATCCCTCGCCCAGTGCACCTGATGTTGCGCCAGATTTGTTGGCTGTCTTAAATGGCTATGAGGATGTCTTTCAAAAGCCACAAGGGCTGCCACCATCACGGTTGCAAGATCACCGCATACCCTTACTCCCTCACACGAAACCAGTTAATGTTCGGCCCTATAGATACCCACATTTTTAGAAGCAAGAAATGGAGAGGCTTGTCTCTGAAATGTTGGCAGACGGTATAATTCAACCTAGTACTAGTCCATTCTCTTCTCCTGTTCTCTTAGTGCGCAAAAAAGATGGCACTTGGAGGTTTTGTGTCGACTATCGTGCTTTGAATGCCGTCACTATCCCGGATAGGTTTCCAATACCATCCATTGATGAGCTTTTTGATGAATTACATGGTGCCAAATTTTTCTCCAAATTGGATCTCCTTGCAGGTTACCATCAGATTCGTGTTTATGCTAAAGACATACACAAAATTGCATTCAGAACTCATGAAGGGCATTACGAATTCTTGGTCATGCCTTTTGGGCTTACCAATGCTCCCTCTACCTTTCAAGCCATCATGTATGAGATATTCAAGCCATTTCTACGTAAGTTTGTACTAGTTTTCTTTGATGACATACTTATATATAGCCCTTCTTAGCAAGAACATCTTATCCATGTGCAGACTATCTTACAAGTGCTTCGAGAAAATGGTTTGGTGGCCAAGCGATCCAAGTGTGTTTTGGCCAAACTACTATCTCTTATCTAGGCCATATTATCTCTGCCGAAGGCATATCAGTAGATCCTGATAAAATTGCAGTGATCCAACAGTGGTCCATCCCGACTACCAACAAAGAGGCGACTACCTCTTTTTCTCAGTTGAAGAAACTCCTTAGTGAAGCACCAGTACTAAAGCTACCTGATTTTACAAAGCCCTTTGAGCTACAAACTGATGCTTCCGGTGTTGGCATAGGCGCAATACTATCCCAAGAAAAACACCCATTGGCATACTTCAGCCAAAAATTATGCCCCCGCATGCAGCAAGCTTCAGCTTATCATAGAGAAATGTTTGCTATAACACAAGCAGTAGCAAAGTGGCGGCAATATTTGTTGGGGAGAAAATTTACCATAATCACCGATCAGCACTCCCTAAAAAATCTCACAGATCAGGTTATTCAAACGCCGGAGCAACAAAAGTGGCTTGGAAAACTCCTCGGCTATGACTTTGATATTATTTATCGACCAGGAAGTCAAAATACTGCAGCTGATTCTCTTTCAAGGATCTCCACACCTTCCTTCCTAGCTATCACTGAGTTGGCCTTGTCGTTAGTGGAACAATTACGTGCAGCTAATGCCATTCACCCAGAATTATTGGACTTGCAACAGACTCTGGCTACTACTCCAACTGCACTACCGGGGTACACCTTCACTGAAGGGCTATTATTTTTTCGTGGGCATCAAGTAGTTCCATCTGATCAGCAGTTGAGGGAACAATTAATCCTTGAGTTTCACAGCACACCAATTGGGGGTCACGCAGGTATCACTAGAACCTTTCATCGCCTTTCTTCAAATTTTTTCTGGCGTAACATGCGACATGATATCCGACAATTTATTCTGGAATGCACCACTTATCAGCAAATGAAAGATGTGTACCAACATCCGGCTGGATTATTGCAACCCCTCCCTATTCCCAATTTAGTATTTGAAGGAATTTCCATGGATTTTATAACCAGCCTTCCAGCATCCAAGGGAAAAATAGCAATAATGGTGGTTGTGGATAGGCTCTCAAAATATGGGCATTTTGTGGCATTACCAAGTCACTTCAACTGCATTGATGTGGCACGAGTCTTTCTCTCCGAAGTAATTCACCTTCACGGCATTCCAACTACCATAGTTACTGACAGGGATCCTCGATTCCTCACAGAATTTTGGAAGGAAATTAATCGCTTGCACGGCACCTCATTGACTCCTAGCACAGCCTACCACCCACAAGCAGATGGACAAACAGAAGTACTCAACAAATGCTTAGAGATGTATTTACGTTGTTTTGTTGCAGATACACCCGCATCGTGGACAAGCATGTTACCATGGGCAGAGTATTGGTACAATACCGCCTACCAAACTGCAGCCAAGATGACTCCAATTGAAGCATTGTATGGCCGTCCTCCGCCAACGGTGTTGCGGTACATCCCTGGCAATACCACAAATGAAATGGTGGAAACACAATTATTGCAACATGATGAACTGCTACACTCTCTTAAGAAAAATCTGCAGCAAGCCCAATTGCGCATGAAGAATTATGCCGACAAGCATCGCAGAGATGTTGAATTTCAAGAAGGGGATTGTGTCTATGTTAAACTACAGCCTTATCGTTAGAATTCAGTAAGATTGCGCAGACATAGCAAGCTTGGGAGGCGTTACTTTGGCCCATTTCAAGTCCTTAAACGAGTGGGTGAAGTTGCATACAAATTGAACTTGCCAGATGCTGCCCAAATTCATCCAGTCCTGCATGTATCCTTGTTGAAGAAATGCAACGGCATGCCAAGTCAACAGTTCACACCACTACATTTGATAGACTCCACTAATACATTGATCTTGCAACCTGCGGAAATACTTAAGCAGCGTTTTGTTCAGCAAGGAAGTCGCACAGTGGAACAATGGCTAATACGATGGGAAGGACTCCCTTTAGAGGCTGCAACTTGGGAGGATAAGGATGCACTTGTCAAGAGTTTTCCAACTCTAAACCTTGAGGACAAGGTTTATTTCTGGGATGGCAGTATTGTTGTGAATGATATGAATTATGGGCAAGACACATCAGTAGCACACGTGGAAATGATACAAGAACCTACAGCTGTGCAACCAAGAAGGAGCGTGAGAGAAAAACAAATACCTCAAAGGCTGAATGACTTTGTTCTCGGGACCATGGGGTCTGCCACATAACCATTAGGTGAGCTAAATATATAGAGTACAGGAATGTGCGTGAAGGTTAAGCTAGTTTTTGGGTTTAGACTCTGTACTCCCTCATCTCATTCTGCTATTCTCTTCTCATCATCTCTTATATTGTTATCTTTGTTTTTTTGAGTTGTAATCGTTTTATTGTACTGAGGATTCCAACACTCCCATAAGAGTTGGTTATTAATATCTAAAGGTCACGTCTTTCTAATTCAATACCCTTCATTGTGCTACTTCTTAGTTCTCTCCTTATATAATTTGGCATCATTATAAGTATCCAAGTGGATTTCTTTTTAACTTATCATTCTCGAGTTGCCTTTCCTGTCACACCTACAATTCATTCAGCCTAGAAGGGAGAGATTTCATCTCGATTTACAGTACATATTTTTCTGTTCCAAGTTGTGTAATAGGTTGTTGGATAGGTTAACCATGTTGTATCACCTCAAAAAACGCTTTAGTAATTTTAAGATAATGGTGTCCTCCAATTGCTTTGCCTTTTGTAATTAACCCATCATCACGATTATCAAATGCTCCACATGATTGAATCTCATCATCAATAACATCAACCCTGTGCGATAGCCTAATTCTGTCATAGTGGCCTGGAACACATTGAACTCCACCATGTTTTTACCAACTCGCAGTGTCACCCCACCTTCTCAACATCAGTCAATGCTCTAGCCGTGTATAGAAAAAATTGCCCCATGATGATAGAAGCGTGGACATGATGCAAATCACCTAGGCAAGCTTGGTGGCTGGAAGAATGGTGCACAATATGGGAGCAATGGAGGCAGTAATGGTGATTCGAGGAATAATGCATGCCAAGGCGACCATGGAGGATGCAATAGCGACAAGCATGGAGATGGCAAGCTCACTTTCAGAATCTTGCCCAAGATTCGATCTCACAAGAAATTCAAGAAGGAATGGAGATCAAACTTGGAAAGGAGTGGGGCCCCCGATGATATGCTTCTTGGAGGAAGTGGGGCCCACGATGACATTGTCTATTTTATTATTATAGTTGCCGAAATTTTTATTATTTGGACCATTAATATTTCGGTTGGGTTTTACTTATTATTTGGGTCATTAATTGTTGGGCTTTAGTTAGTTAAGTTGGGTTTATTTTTACTTATTTTAGCCTAGTCCATTAGGGAATTGGAATTACAAATCCTATTTCGATTCATGTGATTACTTGATTACTTTTCCCACTTCTCTTTCAGTTTAGTTTTAGTATGTAAAGGATGAAAGTTAAGAAATCGACTTGGAATCCATGACGCCATCGAGGTAACAAATGCCAATCGTTTTTCTTAAATTGATTAAGTACCTATTTTTGTCTATCTTAGAACCAACTCCTGCCTTCTTTTGGCACTACAACAAATTCATTCTTTGGGGACATTTTTTGTGATGACGTTCTGGAATTCGTCTCCTAAAATGGTTTCTTGGGACGAAAAATGGATAATATGTCACCTATATAATTTTTTGGGTTTTTGGGTTTTTTGGGTCCCAATGTTTAGTGGTTTGGCCAATTTGGTACCCCGATATTTTTTTTGGCCGGGCAGGTACTCCGAGATTCCATGGGCAGGCCAAACGTGATCCCCTGGTTAGGTACCTGCTGACGTGGAGGGCTGCCCGGATTTCAGGTCTGAAAGGTGCTCCAAAATGACGTCGTTTTGTGCCAAAACGACGTCGTTTTAGCTAGTTGGATGGACACGTCAAATCCACGTGTCCTTGTGGGCTCCCGCAAGCTACCAACCCGGGTTTTTTACCTAATCGAACCGAAACCCAATGGATACCACCTACTAATCCGATTTGATTATTTATTTAATTATTTTTAATTTTTTTAATCAATTTTTTTTAAAAAAATTTAAAATAAGTAAATCTTAATTTCTAAAAATCTTTTAAAATAACTAAATCTTAATTTCTAAAAAATTTAAAAAACTTGGTGGCATAAAAATCTCATTTAAATCCAATTTTATATCATAAATTGATTTTGATTCAATTTCTCATCCATTAGTAATACATAAAAAAAACAAAGCATTTCACCCTAAAAAGCTCTTCCTCTTGCTGCCGTCACCATGGAGTGCTCCCATCGGACGGCGGTGCGGCACAGGACGACAGGCGGCTGGCGATGAGGGCGGCTGTCGAGGCGACGTGCCGCGGTGGCTGCAGGAGAGGAGGAGGCGGCGGCTTGCTCGTCGTCGGCTATGGATCTCCTCACTGCGGCATCGGGTTCTGCGTGTGGCGAGACACGGCCGAGGGAAGACGACGACAACATGAAGGATGGCGCGACGCGTGGTCTCTGGTGGCGAGGGTCTGCAGGCGCTCGTCGGGTCGTCTGGTGCGTCGGCGAGGAAGAGAGGAGCATCGGCGTGGAGAGGAAGAAGAGGCTTGTCGTGGCTTTGGTGGGTCGTCTCGCTGGTCGTGTCGGCGACGGTGACGAAAGCTGCAGGGGGCGGTACGCAGGCGGGCGGGGGAGAAAGGAAAAGGAGGAGAGGGAGGCGGCGCGGAGGGAGATGGTGGTGGAGGAGATGGTGGTGGTGGTCGTTGTGTTGTTTTTTTTTTCTCTGTTAAAATTATCCTTTTGTATTTATTAGTTATTACTGTTTTTAAAAATTTAACAATATGCTTATTAGAAATTAATAAAAAAGAAATAAATAGAGAGGGAAATTAATATTTACTCATTTTTTATATTTTTGAAAATAAAATTTAATTAAAAGAAAAAAATAATTAAATAAATAATCAATACCGGGTCAGATTTCAATTCGGTACCATCAGGTTTCGGGTCGATTGGGTGAAAAACCCGGGGTTGGTAACATTCGGAGCCCATAAAGATACATGGATCCTACATGTCCACTCAACCCTTTAAAACAACGTTGTTTTGTAACGAGACGACGTCGTTTTGGAACACCTTCCCAATCTGAAATCCGGGCAGCCCTCCACGTCAGCAAGTACCTGACCGGGGGATCACGTTTGGCCTGCCCATGGAATCTCGGGGTACCTGCCCGGCCAAAAAAAATGTCGGGGTACCAAATTGGCCAAACCACTAAACATTGGGACCCAAAAAACCCAAAAACCCATAATTTTTCTTTGTGACGAGGTCAATTCATCACAAGTAATGAACATTTTGTCTCCAAAAGTATCATTTGGTGACAAAAATCATAAGCGTCACCCTAATTCGTCACTAATAAATTAGAGCCAAAATTTTTTAGCGCCAAGATATGGAGGGAAAAATTTATTGACAAAATGAATTACTTAAACTACGAATTATAACACGTCACCAATCATTGGATTATAGATGACGCAATTTTTACATCACTATACAATAACAACCATGGGAGACATAATATTTTCGTCCCTTTTTCATTAATTTTGGGGACGTCACCCTAATTCGTCACTAATAAATTAGAGCCAAAACTTTTTAGCGCCAAGATATGGGGGGAAAAATTTAGTGACGAAATGAATTACTTAAAATACGAATTATAACACGTCACCAATCATTGGATTATAGATGACGTAATTTTTACATCACTATATAATAACAACCATGGGAGACATAATATTTTCGTCCCTTTTTCATTAATTTTTGGGACTTCACCCTAATTCGTCACTAATAAATTAGAGCCAAAATTTTTTAGCGCCAAGATATGGAGGAAAAAATTTAGTGACGAAATGAATTACTTAAA
Organism: Turnera subulata; assembly: GCA_028386065.3. Taxonomy (NCBI): domain Eukaryota; kingdom Viridiplantae; phylum Streptophyta; class Magnoliopsida; order Malpighiales; family Passifloraceae; genus Turnera; species Turnera subulata. Next base: position 34,860 of record JAKUCV010006653.1, on the reverse strand, counting down.
CTACGAATTATAACACGTCACCAATCATTGGATTATAGATGACACAATTTTTGCAGCACTATATAATAATAACCATGAAAGACAAAATATTTTCGTCCCTTTTTCATTAATTTTTGGGACGAATGAAGAATCTTCATGGAAAAATTTGTCTTTTAACAAAATTTAGAATAATAATATGGGGGAAAATTTAGTGACGAAAAGAATTATATAATCTGCAAATTATAACATGTCACCAATCATTAGATTATAAATGACGTAATTTTTGCATCACTATACAATAATAACCGTGAGAGAAAAAATACTTCCGTCCTTTTTTTATTAATTTTGGGGATTGATGAAGGATCAACACTGAAAAACTTATCTTTCAAAAAAAATGGGGCAAAAATATGAATGGAAAAATTTAGTAACAAGACGAATTACTTAATTATAAGATTTAAATTGCTGTATATCTAAAAAAAATCATAATAAATTTTTACTATAATAATATAAATAATAATTTTATTATAATTAATTTATAAACCATACACTATCATTAATATGGATTTTATAATTGTATAAAGAATTAATCATATACTAATCAAAATAATTTTTTTAAGAAAAATTTATTGTTATTATTATACTTAAAAGCACAAATATTTTAATATTTATCATATATTTGAATAGATAATGCATGAATATTATTTTTACCCTCAATAAGAATTATTATTTTTGGTTATCTATTACATATTGTTATAATTATATTATATTTGACACCTCTAGTTCAGCCTAGGGATATATAAAGAATTATAAAAAAAAAGTGGTCCTAAATTATTGATAACAAAAATTTATTTATGCAAAAAAATTTCTTGGGGTAGTTGTAATTCGTATCCTCTCATGGAACCTAATAAAAAATTAACCATGAAGAAAATATTTACTAACAGTAGTTAGATTACCACTGTTATAAATAAAAATATAATATTGATTAGAAAATAAAATAAAAACATTTTATATTCTATGTCACAATAATTGATGGAATATTCTTGCAAGAATATGTATACCATCATAATTGCCGGAACACTCAACGGACAGAATCTTGACGACCCAAAATAAATATTTTTTTTACAATTTTATGATTTATGTGATACTATCGATACATAATTACATGAATATTTATTACTAAAATAATAATTTCATAGAAAATTAATGAATATTTTAATTGTCATGAAGTTTTCTAAGTATTATTGACAAGAATAGGACTTCTGTCATAAATCATATAATTATAAACATTTTTAAATAAAAATAAAATATATTTCATTTTTTCTATTGCAATTTAAAATTGCATTCAAAACATTTCTTTAAAAAAAAATTTATGATTAAAATAATAACTTCACACAAAAATAATCTGTGATATGAAATATTTTAGTTGTCATAAAAGTTCTCATATATCCTTTGGTGGTGTAGATATTAATATTCTAATTAGGATATGTAAAAGTTAATTATAATTTTGAGACAAAAATTGTTTCAGTACTTTCATAATTTAAAATTATATCAAACCAAATTTAGAAAAATAATGTTAAAAAAAATTAGTTCGTCATTGGTTTGAAAATTCAATTTGTAAAATCATTATGAGACATAGTGTTTTCCATTATTTTTTCTATAGACATTATTTTGTCGAGAAATTTTATGATAGAATCAATTTCAACCAAAATTATGTTATTACTAGTCAGTTATATTAAGGAGAATATATGTCTAATTATGTTTCATGTTCAATAACCTGAAAGAATATAAATTTATAAACTAACTAAAAATATTTTTGAATAAACAATTAATATGAGAAGTGTTAAGCTTTGTAAATTAATCATATATTTTATATAGGTTAAAATGTACTTATAAGGCTTTAGGAAATTAAGCAGGTTTCGCGAAACTTAAGGCATGCTCAGGTGGAGGACTATAGTTTGGGCAGTATGGCAAGGAGTGGTTCCCTAGCTTTAGAACTGGAGAACCTTCTTGCAGCAGAGGAGAAGATGTGGCTGCAACGATCCCGAGTATGCTGGCTGAGAGATGGGGATAAGAATACGAGCTTTTTTCACCAGAAAGCATCACACAGAAAGAAACGGAACTCTATTAAAGGGCTGAAAGATGTCACTGGTCGTATGTGGACAAGTCATGAGGGGATAAGTAAAGTGGCGGTGCAGTATTATCAGGAGTTGTTTGGGACTTCAGATCCGAGTGAGATCTCTTATGTCACTGGGTTATTTGAAACTCGGGTTACCGAGGAGATGAACAGCAAATTACTAAGACCATTCACTCCAGGAGAGGTCAAGGAAGCCCTTGGTCAAATGCACCCATCCAAAGCCCCAAGACCAGACGGTATGCCTACTTTATTTTATCAAACCTATTGGCATATTGTTGGTTCGATGTTACTTCTTTTGTCCATAATATTCTAAATAATAAATTGTCACCCCAGGTGGTTAATAATACTCATATTGTGATGATCCCCAAAGTAGCTAAGCCCACACTGCCTGAGCATTATAGACCCATAAGCCTATGTAATGTAGTGTTTAAACTTGTGACAAAGGTCATTGCCAATCGCCTCAAAACCATCTTACCACACATTATTAGTTCTAATTAGAGTGCTTTTGTCCCCGGTAGACTAATCACTGATAATGCTCTGGTTGCTTTTGAAACTTTTAACTACATGAAGAAGAAAACGTTGGGGTCAAGAGGTCATTGTGCTTTGAAGTTAGATATGAGTAAGGCGTATGACCGAGTCGAGTGGCACTTTCTTGAAGTGTCCATGCTTAGATTAGGTTTTGATAAGGAGTGGGTTGATTTAGTCATGCGTTGTGTAACTACAACATCTTTTGTTGTGAGAATTAATGGGGTTCCCTCGAAATCCTTCACCCCCTCTCGTGGTCTCCGTCAAGGGGACCCCCAGTCTCCTTACCTTCTCCTCATTTGTGCAGAAAGTTTGTCACATCTTATTACTGTGGTGTGAACACCCAAATTTGACCCACGAATTTTCCACAAAGTTTAGGTTTTAAATATGTTTGAACTTAGGATTAATGAGATGATTTGATCCTAGGAGTAAGGCACGTTAAGGATTTATCTTAGTGGAAACAATGCATTTTAGTAACTTGAACCTTTGTATATTGGACTACTAGGATTAATGAGATGATTTAATCTTAGGACAAAATATATAATAAGGTTTATTTACACTAAAATGTGTTTGGGCCTTTTATCTATCTTTAATCTAATTTTAATGAGATGATTTATCTTTGGATTGGGGATGGGTTTGAGAGCCCAAGTTAATGGATTCTCCAGAGTTTGGTTAGCCCATAAACAATTTACTTGCAGACTAATTTTGGTTCTGATTTTCGTGGAAAATCAAAATCAAATCATCCTTAATATGGTAAATATGTTTTTGGTATGATTTGGGGACTTAATGTGTAATTAATCAATTAGGAGATGATTGGGGAGAGTACTAATCAAGAAAAGAGCTGATTTTGGGTAGATTAGGGGTTAATTACGCGGTACAATCAAATCAGGGAGGAATTAAGGGAAACCAGGAGCAAAAAAGGAAAGAACGGGGAAAACGCATGGTGCCGGGCAGACATAGCGGGATGACCGCCGGCCTTGGCGGTCTCGTCACCCATGACCGCCGGCCATGGCGGACATCCAGCTTATGACCGCCGGCCCTGGCGGTCCTGGCGCCCAGATTGCCTGTTTTTTCCGATTTTCGCCCCCGATTTGATTCTACGCGGTTTCAGACCAGATTTTCGGGAATAATCTTCACCATTAAGTAGGTCCACGCCCTTAGACTGAGCACTATAAATTGGACCCCTCACACACATTTCAAAGGATAACATACTTTTCTCACATACACACCTATAAGCCTTGAGTGCTTAGAAAAACTCTACTTCTCCAAGCCTAGAAACACATTCTTTAGGCAGAAACTCTGGAAGATTTTCGTGGAAGGCATTAGCAGCGGTCCAACAAGGAGAGGTCAAGAGAGGATCAACCATAGAGCTTAGAAGCAGCAAGAAGGTGGGGGTAGAAATCAACCCATTACAAGGAGCTAGAGGAGGGCTACAAGAGGTAACACTAAACCCTCTTTTTGATTGACCTTTGTTGATTATATACTGATACTTTTGATGATGTAAGTGGCCGATTTGTGCCATGTTTAGAACTACGTGGCTTTGACCCCGATCACTCGGGTACGTAGGTAATCTCGATCTTACAACGGGATGCAAGCCAAATCTTCTTCTTCTCCCCTTTTCTTTATTTTCCACAATTTCACACTTGCAGAAGGCACACTTACTTTCCACAATTGCACAAGGTCTTGAACCAACATGGATGGGTGCCTAACACCTTCCCATCCGTGACGAACCCCCGATCCCATGTCTTTGGTTCGCCATGACCATGTAGCCTAAAGGAGTCACATGAAGGTTTTTCCAAAATTTAGGCATTAAATAAAATTTGGGTGGCGACTCCAATGACATGGGATTGACCCAATGAAGAAGGTGAAAGGAATAGGTGAATAGGCCCAAGTGATTTTGGGTTGGGTATTCACAGTTGGCGACTCCGCTGGGGAAGTAGTGGGTTGAAGAGACTTTGTGCAATTGTTGAATCTTGTGTGCCTTTTTACTTGTCATCATAAGTGCCTTGCTTTCATGACAATTGATGGGAAGCCTTTACCGTAATAGGGCGAGGGGATCCAAATCCGCTACATGCTTTTCTTAAGCGATAGTGGTTTGAGTGAACCCGTTTCTCGATGCTTAGCAATGATGGGGATTAATTGGCCTTGGACCTCACACGATATCACATGTGAGTAGGTCAGCCTATTCCCTAGCGGCAAACTTTTGGCCCCCAACCAGCTACATACCTTGGGCATCTCATGCATGACCTAGCGTGACCGCCGTGCTAACTCTGCGTAGGGTGCTATATTGCGAACTGTGAACTGACGAGTTGGGTAAACAAACCCTAGAGGTGTGAGTATACATGTTTAAACCGATGATAAATTTCTGGTGTTGTCTCCCCAGTTGACGTATATGTTCAGTTGCCCTACCTTGTCTTAGAGAATTCATATTCATATACATTCGGCATTGCAGCCCATGTTTTTCAAAGCACAAAAATGAATTCGAGCTAGGGTGTCTCATTTTTCAATTTCCAACCTTTTTGAACCTGAGTCTTCATACAACATATATTTTGGGAGAATGAGAAAAATGTTTTGCGAATGTATTCATCACACTTCCCCACCGTTTTCAACAATAAAACAAAGCTCCAATCTAGAATTCTTGATGGCTATGAACCTCATTTCATGAAAGGCGTATCTAGAGGGCACCATGAGTGGAAAAGAAGTACAAACCGAGAGAGAAGATTTGATGAAGGAGTTGATGATCGAGTTAGACGATGTTGATTTGAGGGCGCTTATCGACGATGTGAGAGCAAGGAAAGCTGAGTTTAATGGAGAGAACGAGGGGCGATCCTCGAAACAAGGGGCAAGAAAAGGTGAAGGGAAGGAACTAAGGGTTGCCGATAAGTACAGGCTCAAAAATCTTGAGGACATGGTGAAAAGCATAAAGAGAAGAAAAGATGACTAGAACTTGGATCGATTATCACTATTCCCTAAAGCCCGTCTACCCGAGAAGTTCAAGATGCCTGACATGGAAAAGTTCAATGGGACCGGGTGCCCCATAACCCATCTAAAGATTTACGCAAGGACGTTGCAACCTTTGGGGATAGGGCCTGAGATGATGGTCCAATTGTTTCAGAGAACTTTGTCCGGAGCTGCCTTGAAATGGTTCATGACTTTGGATGAGAACCGAATTGGCCGATGGGAGGATATGTGCGAGGATTTCATGAAAAAATAGAACTACAACACTAAGGTGGATATGACTAAGAGGGACCTTGAGACAACCAAGCAAGGGATCCAGGAAACATTTTCGGCCTTCATCTCAAGGTGGCGCAGCAAGGCCTCTTTGAAGGTGAATAGACCCACGGAGGAGGATCAAGTGCAAATGGTGATCAAGAACCTTCAACTAGTTTCCTATGACCACATGGCAGGCAACTATTATACTAACTTCAAGGCTCTGATTGGGGCAGGAATTCAATTGGAATATGCCATAACATCTGGAAGGGTCAAGGTTGCTAGACACGCTCCACTCCAAGGGTATATTGACAAAAAGATGATTGAAGTCAATAATGTGGATGCATATGCATCTCGTCTGGTCATCCCACCAAAGAGAGAGTTCACTCCATTGCCCGTGCCAATTGGAGAAGTGTTCAAGCAGTGCATAAACAGCGGATTGTTGAAGCCTCTAGAGCCGAAACCATATGCAAACCCCACAGCTAATCAAAGCAAATATTGTGAGTATCACCAGACTCAAAGACATACAGTTGACCACTGTGGAAGCTTGTGCCATGCCATTCAGAACTTGATTGATAAGGGGTTGTTGACATTGCCTACTATGCATAGATATTGATGAGAATCGAGAGTAGAGAGTCTAAATTTTCATAAAGAGTGATGGTTTAACCCCATTAGACTCACTTTATTTTTAAGTATTTGAATAATTGTACCTTTTAGTTCCTCTCAAAGAATAAAATTTTATGCCCTAATCTTTGTGTGGCAAAAATTTAACAAATTTTCATGAAAGTCCCTTGACTTAACCCGAGGACCTTCCAATAAACTACGAAGACCTGATTCTGTGGGTGTAAACCATTCCTACCTAAACACTTATCTTTTTCAGCCTTCAAACATAAACCCAAGTTAACCTTCAAACATCTATCCATTCCAACCTCCACATAGACCTCATCACATTCACCTTGAACACTTGTCTAAAAGAATTACCTTCCGAAAATGAATCTAGCTTCTTAAAGAGTTTTATCTAAATGCACATGTTCAAACGGGTCATTCTCCTCAAAAAAATTGGAAAAGAAAAAAAAATAAAAAAAAAGAGAAGGGGAGAAGAAGAAGAAGAAAAAAAAAAGAAAAAAGAACGAGGAAAAGAAAAGTGACCCTTAGTGCCTGAATGATGGATTCATCACATATTTTTTAAAAATTAGGAGGAAGCCATGAATGAAAAAGGCAAGTGTTCTCCTACAAACCTACCACATTCAACTTTCCACAAGACAGAATCTTGACAAATGCCTCTAACCAAACACCACATCCATAGATACGTAGGTAACTCGGCAACGGGCCCGGTCTAATCGGTCCTTAGGTTGGTTCAATGGACAAGATTGAAATTTGTTTTTGCATCTCAAGGTGAAATATGCCACGAGGCTATTCAAATGCAATTTTTTTGGATTCTGTCTCTCAAGATCGACAAAGTATCATCCCTCTCTCTCGAGCACACTTTTTCTTCCTCAAGGTTGTTAATCGGTCCCTCGCCAGCTCTGGTTATCCATTCGCGTACCTCTTCAATAGCTTCTCAAGCATATCTCCTATGACTCATCACGATTGTGTCCCTCCAAGGGTTTGTGGTTGCTACTCCCTTGAAGAAAGGAAAAAAAAGAGAGAGAGAGAGAGAGAGAGAGAATTGAGAAAAAGAGTCTGCTAGGTTGAAAACCCGAAAGGGCAGCCTAGGCAAAATTTAGGACACGCCTGCTAGATTGAAAACCTGAAAGGTCGGTCTAGGCAAAAGTTAAGGCAAAAATAGGGAGAGTAACCACTGGCCATAAAGGAGTGCCTGAACCTCATCCGCTCTCACCAAGTCTCCTCGCCTTCAACCCCATCGCTTCGCAAGATGATCTTTCATGCACCTGGGAGTTTTTAGTCGACCACACATGGGGTTCTTATTTGAAAAAAAATTGTTCATGGTCAAGTAAGAATCTTTCACATGAAGCTTTAGTATTTTTGATGGAATCATTTGCCTTTTCCTCAAGTTGCTTAACTTTCACCTTGGCTCGAATGATTTTCAATGCTCATGCATCATGTTAGGGGCACTTGCACCCAAACACATTTTGAAGAGATAGATGGCCCTTGCATCCACATATGTAGAGTTAGGAAACACTTGCATCCAAAAACTCACATGTAGAAACTAGGGGCACTCCCATGCATTGAAAAGACGACACACTTAGACATGCTCTTGCATCACTTACATATAGAACATAAATTTCTTGACAAGGTAGACTTGGTTGAGGGTAAAGGGTCAACAAAGGTGACAACATTGGAAATTCATCATTTGATGTTGACTTACATTTCATAGAGTTGTTAGCCAAAATGGGGGGCATGTAAAGCCTTATTTTTCCAACTCGTCAAACTAACATCGCGCAATAGAGGCACATCGACATTGAGGTTAGACCTACATCATGACATTAAGGGCACGGCGGGCCCATGATCCGGGATAATGAGGCTGCAAGGGGTATGCTACCACATCTTTGGAGTTAGATTTCTAGGGCATGCTATCCCACGCGGATTTGAGATTTTCTTGGGGCATGCTACCCCACTCTAATTGATTCCCAAGAGCACAGTGGCCCACCTATTAGACCAAGGGTTGAGACACCCAAGATGATTTTAAACTAGGGGCACGTTGGATCCCGTCTTTTCAAATCACAACTAGATGATGCTGGGGGCATCACGCCCTACCTCGAGAAAATTGAACCAGGGGCATGACGTACCCGCATCTAGGCAAGGGGGCACAACACGCCCCACCTCTTTCAAACCCTCTAGGGAACTGGAGAACACAAGAAGTATGAGACATATGTGATGCTAGGGGCATGATACCCGACCCTATGTTGATTATGGACTAGTGAGCTTGAGAAATAGAGTAGACTTCCAGCTATGGATAAAGGGCTTGTTCAGCCTCAAAATTAAAGATCTCTTGGTCCCTCCTTTAGTCGCTTGGCTATATCCTCATGGATAAGACCTCTTGATCCCTCTCTTAGTCGCTTGGCTATATCCTCATGGATAAGATCTCTTGATCCCTCTCTTAGTCGCTTGGCTATATCCTCATGGATAAGATCTCTCGATCCGATAGATGATTCTATCACCTCGGGATGAGATGATTCCCGAGACTTGGGATGAGATGATTCCCAAGTCGAAACCCAACAAGGATGGGAGTATTCTTTGACGACAAACTAGATGAGATGAGTCCCAGAATCCGAGGGCCCGTCCCTCAAAAACTTCGGGATGAGATGATTCCTGGAGAGGAGCAGGGGATGCTCCAAAACATGGCACAAACCACACATCTATCACTGAAATTTGGTTGTTCCTTTTCTTACGTTGTTTCGTCCTTAGTCTCTAATGACTCACCAACGAGGGGCATCTGTGAACACCCAAATTTGACCCACGAATTTTCCACAAAGTTTAGGTTTTAAACATGTTTGAAATTAGGATTAATGAGATGATTTGATCCTAGGAGTAAGGCACGTTAAGGATTTATCTTAGTGGAAACAATGCATTTTAGTAACTTGAACCTTTGTATATTGGACTACTAGGATTAATGAGATGATTTAATTTTAGGACAAAATATATAATAAGGTTTATTTACACTAAAATGTGTTTGGGCCTTTTATCTATCTTTAATCTAATTTTAATGAGATGATTTATCTTTATATTGGGGATGGGTTTGAGAGCCCAAGTTAATGGATTCTCCAGAGTTTAGGTAGCCCATAAACACTTTACCTGCAGACTAATTTTGTACGAAAATCAGAATCAAATCATCCTTAATATGGTAAATATGTTTTCGGTATGATTTGGGGACTTAATGTGTAATAAATCAATTAGGAGATGATTGGGGAGAGTACTAATCAAGAAAAGAGCTGATTCTGGGTAGATTAGGGGTTAACTACGCGGTAGAATCAAATCAGGGAGGAATTAAGGGAAACCAGGAGCAAAAAAGGAAAGAACGGGGAAAACGCAGGGTGCCGGGGGGACATAGCGGGATGACCGCCGGCCTTGGCGGTCTTGTCACCCATGACCGCTGGCCATGGCGGACATCCAGCTTATGACCGCCGGCTCTAGCGGTCCTACCGCCCAGATTGCCCAATTTTCCTGATTTTCGCCCCCGATTTGATTCTACGCGGTTTTGGACCAGATTTTCGGGCATAATCTTCACCATTAAGCAGGTCCACGCCTTTAGACTTCCCTAAGCACTATAAATAGGACCCCTCACACACATTTCAAAGGATCATACACTTTTCTCACATACACACCTATAAGCCTTGAGTGCATGGAAAAACTCTACTTCTCCAAGCCTAGAAACACATTCTTTAGGCAGAAACTCTGGAAGAATTTCGTGGAAGGCATTAGCAGCGGTCCAACAAGGAGAGGTCAAGAGAGGATCAACCATAGAGCTTAGAAGCAGCAAGAAGGTGGGGGTAGAAATCAACCCATTGTAAGGAGCTAGAGGAGGGCTACAAGAGGTAACACTAAACCCTCTTTTTTATTGACCTTTGTTGATTATATGCTGATACTTTTGATGATGTAAGTGGCCGATTTGTGCCATGTTTAGAACTACATGGCTTTGACCCCGATCACTCGGGTACGTAGGTAATCTCGGTCTTACAACGGGATGCAAGCCAAATTATCTTCTTCTCCCCTTTTCTTTATTTTCCACAACTTCATACTTGCACAAGGCACACTTACTTTCCACAACTGCACAAGGTCTCGGACCAACATGGATGGGTGCCTAACACCTTCCCATCCATGACAAACCTCCGATCCCATGTCTTTGGTTCGCCATGACCATGTAGCCTAAAGGAGTCACATGAAGGTTTTTCTCAAATTTTGCCCTTAAATAAAATTTGGGTGGCGACTCCAATGACATGGGATTGACCCGATGAAGAAGGTGAAAGGAATAGGTGAAAAGGCCCAAGTGATTTTGGGTCGGGTATTCACATCTGGCTGAGCAACAGGGCGAACTACAAGGTGTTTCTTTCTGCAGACAGGCCCCCACAATATCACATCTTTTCTTTGCAGATGATAGCATTTTATTTGCCAGATGCAATATCAGAGAGGTGGACACTGTCAAAAAAATTCTGACCATGTACGAGCTAGCATCAGGGCAGAAGATCAAATTTGACAAGTCTGAGATATCCTTCAGCCGAAATGTACCACAGGAGACAAAAATTTTGCTTGAGCAGAGGCTTGGAGTAAAGGCAGTGGAATCTCATTCTAAATACCTGGGTTTGCTCACAATTATTGGGAGGTCAGAGAAACAGGTTTTTGCCATGGTGAAGGATCGTGTTTGGAAGAAATTAAAGAGCTAGAAGGAGAGGTCTTTATCTGTTGCAGGTAGAGAAGTGTTGATCAAAGCTGTGGTACAGGCCATCCCCATCTATGTCATGCAGTGTTTCATGCTTCCAACCACCTTTTGTCAGGAAATTGAGGCTATTATTTCTCGTTTTTGTTGGGGACAAAAGAAGGAGGAAAGACGCATCCACTGGTTGAAATGGGAGGGACTATCTACTCCAAAGAAGAGAGGGGGGATGGGTTTTAGAGATCTTCAGTGTTTTAATCAGGCTCTGCTTGCAAAACAATGCTGGAGAATTGTTCAAGATGAGAGCTCCCTTCTTGGTCGTGTGTTAAAAGCCAAATACTTTCGCAACAGCTCAATTTTAGAGGCACAGAAGAACAACACTCAAAGTTTTACTGTTCGCAGTATTCTCTTTGGCAAGGAGCTCCACCAAAAGGGGCTTCGTTGGAGGGTGGGCAACGAGGAGTCTGTACATATTTGGACGGACAGCTGGCTGCCATCTACGGTGACTGGACGTGTAACTTCCCCACATGGTGAATTAGGTATGGTGGAGAGGGTGTGTGACCTCATTGATAGATGTACGATGCGGTGGAGGGAGAACTTGGTGGATTCTTTGTCCAATACTGAAGAAGCTGCTATGATCAAATCGATTCCTCTCAGCTTGTTTAACACTATTGATAAGTATGGATGGACTTTTACCAAGCATGGCTCTTTCACGGTTAGGAGTGCATATTGGGTGGCTGTTCACTTGAAGCAGACAGCTGACGAGAACCCCGGACTCAATTCTGGTGCACCGCAGGTCAATTGGTCTTATATTTGGTCTCTTAATCTCCCACCGAAGGTCAGACATTTTTGGTGGAGGGCTTGCCGGAATATCCTACCAACCAGAACAAAGCTCGTACGACGAGGTTTAACCTGCCCTGAGGTGTGTGGCCGTTGTGATTCTGCTAGTGAGGATTTGTCTCACCTTTTACTGGGTTGCTCCAAGTCAATTGTGGTATGGCATAGCTCCCCTATAGCTCGGGAAATGACACTTTTTATCCAAGGGGACTTTCAGGCACTGAAAGCATACTTGGTGTCGCAGGCGGATGAATCTTGTAAGGAAATGGTGATTGTTATTGCTTGGGCAATCTGGTACTCACGTAACCAGCTGCAGTTTAACACAAAAGTGGTACCAGCGCAGAATGTTCTTGAGATAGGTTTTTCACTGCGGGAAGCTTTTCAAACTGCCCAGAACTGTCGACGCCCAGGTGTACCTTCCCGTCATTTTTCTTCCAGGAAGCCACCGACTAATGGTGTAGTCAAGCTAAATTGTGACACCGGTTTGTTCTCTGCAACTATGGGTGGTTTGGAGTTCATTGCTCGGGATCATGATGGTGACATCCTGGCAGCAGGTCACATTGCTCTTCGGTTCCCTACGGATCCTGGTATCACGGAGGTGCAGGTAATGAGATTTGCTTTGGAAATGGCTTTGGACATGGGTTTTCTGGATGTCCTGGTAGAGTCTGACTGTCTCCATTTAATTCAGCAGCTGCATGAACCACAGGGACTACTATCTTATTTTCGTACTCTTGTCATTGATGTGTTAGTTTTAGCTTCACAATTTCGTACTTCTTCTTTTCCTCACGTTAAGAGGGAGGGTAAAAAAGTTGCTCATGGACTGGCTATTATGGCCTGAGCTTGTAAGTTTACGGGCATGCAAAATTGACAATCAAAAGCAAAGAAATACGCAGCGGAAAGCCCGAAAACCATGGAGGATCCAAGTGAAGCAACTAAACCGAACAACAGAAATTTTGTACCTTGTATGGTTGAGGTCTTTCACTCAACTGATGATCCGAATCAGTAAGAGCCGGACAGCAATCCCGCCCCTCTACGGTATCCATACGAACCGTGATAACTAGTTGGAATCGTCACACGATTACCAACCCGAGCACCCCCAAACTGATGTGCTAGCAGCAGGTTTCGGAAGCTAGAGTTTGTGGTATTTTCTTCTTTCTCAAAGAAGGTGTGCATGGTCTGAAACTCACAAGAACTCTCAAGACACTCTCAAGGCTCAATCCTCTGAAAAAAAAAAACCCTGACTCAAAATGATGAATCCCAAAGCATAATCAGATTATTTTAGTCTAATCCCACTCACAAAAGCAAGGGACAAAGTGGCCAACACCTTAGGCCAATATGATTAGCTTTTAACTATTCATGTCTCCACTAACTCTTGGTGGGATTATACATCACATGGCACTAATTATAGTTCAATAAATCAGACATTTAGTGAACCAAACTAGCCCAAAACGACTTTGGTCCAACCACAGTCCAACCATGGTCCAACCATGGTCAAACCACAAACTCAAATACCTGGTTCAACCACCAGCTCGAATCAACGGCTCTAAGTGTGTGACTCTGTAGGCACTTGTAACGTCCGGCAATAATTGTAAACTCATTTACAATTATAAGCAAAGAGCGACGTCTAGCAACACATCATTGCTACCCGAACGACAAGATCAGTACTGATTCATATGCCTTGCAAATATGTCATCGTCCCTTCGTCCCAATATCAAGATTAAACATGAGACATGGAATATGTCAATCTCGCATATGTTCAATCTCTGTTTCTTGATCCTCGAGTTAACCGCGTAAAACAGATACCTATGATATCACCATATCATAATCCGAGCATGGCCATGCATTTACGGTTCAACTCTATCAAGAAACCATCCGATAATATACCCGTTATATGGGTTGGACGAATCCCCTCTGGATCATACGAAACCCACTACACATTTATCATATACCCAATGATTACACTAAGTTCTACTCATTTACGAAATAGCCAAGAGTAATATGTAGAATTCATATCACATATAAATTCTCAACATACGCTAGTCTTAATTTATTATTACAACCCATCCATAATAATAATCGACTAGGGACATTTAAGAATATATAATATTCTAGGGTTATAAATATGTGCAAGCGTTTATCTCATAAACATATTTATTGGAATAACCTTAATGTATATACATGACTACAATCATCCATTGATCGGCTTTTGGGCATATTACTAACAATCTCCCACTTGCACTAAAGCCAATCATGCATGTATCTAATACCAATGGATGTGCAATGACCATCATGCTTCTGCTGTGTGAGCGGCTTAGTCAAAGGATCTGCTACATTGTTCTCAGAAGGAACTCTGCACAGCCTGAGATCGCCTCTATCTATGATCTCTCTAATAAGATGATAGCGTCGGAGTATATGTTTGGATTGGTGGTATCTAGGTTCCTGAGCCTGTGCAATTGTCCCATTGTTGTCACAATAGAGCTCAATCGGACTGTGAATGCTCGGAACCACCCCAAGTTCAGTTACGAACTTCTTGATCCAAACAGCCTCTTTCGCCGCATCTGAGGCAGCGATGTACTCAGCCTCGGTTGTAGAGTCAGCAACTGTCTCTTGCTTTGAACTCTTCCAGCATACAGCACCACCTCCAAGACAAAACACATAACCTGATTGCGATCTAAAGTCATCCCTGTCAGTTTGGAAGCTAGCATCTGTGTAACCCTTTACAACAAGCTCATTAACGCTTCCATACACAAGGAATGCATCCTTAGTCCTTCTCAAGTACTTAAGGATGTTCTTAACCCCTGTCCAGTGAATTTCACCGGGGTCAGATTGATATCTGCTTGTGACACTCAAAGCATATGCGACATCCGGTCGGGTATATAGTATGGCAAACATGATAGATCCTATTGTAGAAGCATAAGGGATCTTACTCATCCGCTCTCTCTCCTTAGATGTACTAGGACATTGATTCTTTGAGAGAGATATTCCATGTGACATGGGCAAGAAACCTTTCTTAGAATCTTGCATGCTAAACCTCTTTAGCACGTTATCAATATATGTACTTTGACTTAGCCCAAGAAGCCTTTTGGATCTTTCTCTATAGATCTTTATACCTAGCACTTAGGCAGCTTCTCCTAAGTCCTTCATTGAGAAATTCTTTCCTAACCAAGTCTTTACAGACTGTAGCGTCGGAATATCATTCCCAATGAGTAGAATATCGTCAACATACAATAACAAGAAAACGATAGTGCTCCCACTAACCTTTTTGTAAACACATGGCTCATCTTCATTTTTAATGAAACCAAACTGTTTGATTACTTCATCAAAACGAAGATTCCAACTCCTAGAAGCTTGCTTCAATCCATAAATGGATCTCTGCAACTTGCATACCATATTGGCATTCTCTGGATTGACAAAACCTTCAGGTTGTGTCATGTACACATCCTCTAAAAGATTTCCGTTAAGGAAAGCGGTTTTGACATCCATTTGCCATATCTCATAATCATAGTATGCTGCTATAGCCAATAGAATCCGGATGGATTTAACCATGGCAACTGGCGAGAAAGTTTCATCATAGTCAATACCATGAACTTGCTTGAAAGCTTTCGCCACCAACCGCCCTTTATAGGTAATCACATTACCATCCATGTCGGTCTTTTTCTTAAAGACCCACTTGCACCCTATGGGTTTTACCCCTTCAGGTGGATCAACCAAGGTCCATACCTTGTTTTGATACATGGATTCCATTTCCAAATTCATGGCTTCTAGCCACTTCTTAGAGTCCGGACCCGTGATGGCCTGCTGATAAGAAGTGGGCTCTTCCTTATCTATGAGCATCACGTCTCCAGTATGAGTCATGAGAAATCCATATTTCTCAGGCTCATACCGAGTCCTATCCGACCTACGCGGTCCATGTGTTACAGGCACAGGATTCTCATCCACAACATCTTGTGGTTCCTGTCCTTGTTCCATCTCAGCCTCTATATCTCGAACTTCTTCGAGTTCTATTTTCCTCCCACTGATTCTTCTAGAAATAAATTCTCTTTCTAGAAAAATAGCAGTCCGAGCAACAAACACTTTGTGCTCTAAAGGATTATAGAAATAATACCCCTTAGTTTCCTTAAGGTATCCTACAAAGAGGCACTTGTCGGATTTAGGGCCGAGTTTATCTGATGCTTCACATCTCACGTAAGCCTCACAACTCCAAATTCTCATAAAAGACAAATTGGGACGCCTCCCAGTCCATATCTCATATGGTGTCGTTTCGACGGATTTAGATGGAACACGGTTAAGTGTAAATGCAGCACTCAATAATGCATGTCCCCAAAAAGAAGAAGGAAGGTCAGCTTGACTCATCATCGAACGAACCATGTCTAACAAGGTTCTATTCCTCCTTTCGGATACACCATTCCATTGAGGCGTACCCGGTGGAGTGAGCTGTGATACTATACCACACTCCTTTAGATGATCAAGAAATTCTCGGCCTAAGTATTCACCTCTTCAATCTGATCGAAGCATTTTAATGCTCTTGCCGAGTTGATTCTGTACTTCATTCTTGAATTCTTTGAACTTTTCAAAGGATTTTGACTTGTGTCTCATTAAATACACATAGCCATACCTACTGAAATTGTCAGTAAATGTAATGAAGTATTGAAATCCACCTCTAGCTTGTGTTGACATAGGTCTGCATACATCACTATGTATAAGACCTAACAAGTCCGACGCTCTTTCACCTTTACCAGCAAAAGGAGCCTTCGTCATTTTGCCTAATAAACATGACTCACATGTCTCATATGATTCAAAATCAAATGAGTCTAAAAGTTCATCTTTATGGAGTTTAGAAATATGAGTCTCGTTTATATGGCCCAATCGATAATGCCAGAGATAGGTTTCATTAGAATCGTTTAATCTAGTCTTCTTCGTATTAATGTTATAGAATGGTGTTTCAAGGTTTAGAACATACAAACCATTGCTTAAATATGCACCACCATAATAAATATCATTGAAATAAATAGAACAACAATTGTTCTTTATTACAAATGAAAAACCTTTCTTGTCCAGACAAGAGACAGAAATCAAATTCCTGCTTATAGTAGGTACATAATAGCAATCATCAAGTTCCAAAACCAAACCACTCAGTAAAGATTGATGGTAAGTCCCTACGGCTAATGCAGCAACTCTTGCTCCATTTCCAATGCGCAGGTCTATCTCTCCCTTTGCTAATCTTCTACTCTTTCTCAGTTTCTGCACATTTACACAAATGTGAGAACCATATCCGGTATCTAATACCCATGATGCAGAGACAGAGATATTAGCTTCTATAACAAAAATACCTGAAGTGGAAGTCTTACTTCCCTTCTGTTTCTTCACCTCATCAAGGTAAACAGGGCAGTTGCATTTCCAATGGCCAGGTTTGTTGCAATGGAAACATTGTCCTTCCTTTGCAATACCACCTTTGGGTTTCAGCACATGGGAACAAGAAGATGCACATGCGCCAAACTTTTTGGCACATTTCTTCTTCTTGTAAAACTTGGCTTTACCCTTTCCTTTGCCTTTTCCAACCATCAAAATGTTGTTGGATTTGTTTGCCTTCATTTGTTGCTCAACTGTTCCCAACATGTTAAGCAACTCAGACAAGGATTTGTCAAGATGATTCATATTGAAATTCATGACAAATTGGTTGTAACTATCCGGCAACGATTGCAGGACTAGATCAACAACCAACTCTTTTTGCAAAGGAAAACCTAGACCCTCAAGGCTCTCAATGTATCCAATCATTTTGAGCACATGAGGTCTCACCGGTGATGACTCAGCCATCTTGCATTGGAACAATGCCTTAGAGGTCTCATACCTCTCATGCCTAGCTTGCTCTTCGAAGAGCATTTTCAGGTGTTCGATCATATCGAACGCACCCAAGTTCTCATGTTGCTTCTGAAGCTCAGAGTCCATGTTAACAAGCATAAGGCATGCAACATCCAATGCATCATCAACATGCTTCTTGTAAGCATCTCTTTCCGCCCTAGGAGCATTAGGCGCCGGTTCATTTGGAACGAGCCCTTCAAGGACATACAACTTTTTTTCTTGTTTGAGGACTATCCTCAAATTACGATGCCACTTTAGAAAGTTATTTCCATTCAGCTTTTCCTTCTCAAGGACGGATCACAGAGATTGTGTACTAGTGTTTTGTGCCATGATAACTCTACAACATTGATCAAATCACACAAATGAGAGTCATGTATACATAAGATCACTTAATAAGGAATTTTATTAAATGATGCTCCTACTACATAAATCAAGAAAATTATAAGTAGGCCAAGATCCATATTTCACTACAACATAAGTCAGCTTTGGCTGATCACTTATATCATAGTTATTTAGGTAGACAACTCTTGTCAATTACATCTCATGTAACTCTTGGATAGTTGAGTGAACAACACTTGTTCTTGTCTATCTCGTAGACTTAGCTCAACTCCTTGCCTCTAAGTCCTCAATCCTATTGAGATGACCTGGTTAAGTTCAACCCATAACAAGCAGTTCGGATATTACAATTATCCCGTCGCACCTTGCTAGGATAAATATTGGCACCTTGCTTTGGCAAAACCTACCAAGTATTGATCTAAGCAATGATGAGTGCTTATCATGGAAGGCAACACAAGAGGAACTTAATATTTACATCAACATATTATTCTTATACATCACATGCATGTTCTTGATAAATCATATATTGATGTTTTGTAAATTTGGAAACCAAAAATACATAAGAACATTGATGTCCAATATTGAACATTGATGTTGTAAGAATCTGATTCTTCCCAACAACTTGGCTGTGCACAGGAACATCGATGTCCTGACTTGAACATCGATGTCCATTGGGCTCTGGAAGTCAAGAACATCGATGTCCTAACCTCCACATCGATGTTCATGAAGCTCTGGAACTCCAAACTCTTTGGCAGAGCTCAAGAACATCGATGTTCTGTTCTTGAACATCGATGTTTATAAATTCTAAAAGTCCAAATTTTGGCAGTAGTTTTAAACATCGATGTCCAACGTTTAAACATCGATGTTTGAGACTTTTGGAACTCAAGAACATCGATTTTCATTGCTGAACATTGATGTCCATGAGAATCTGGAGTCTCAAAACAATCTGACAGAAGGCATGAACATCGATGTTGAAACCGGAACATCGATGTTCAATCCTTTCTGCCAAGGCCACTTCACATGGGAACATCGATGTTTGTCTCACAACATCGATGTTCAGTGGTCTGGGCCAAGGCAAATCTCAATGTGAATATCGATGTTGATCTGATGAATATCGATGTCCTGGCCCTGTTGCACTAGAACGACAATCGTTCTATACACAAACCGACAATCGATTTTTTCGAGTCGAACTCTTCGACTTACTGCCAATAACACCTTGATTGATATCACATACCAATCAAGTTCTTGTTGTCAAAACACTTTTGACAAACCAACCTCAACTTATATCACATATACAAATGAAATTCAATATATCATGATCATGTTACATCATATACAACACATCATATATATTTGCAGGTACATATCACACATATGCACAACAAATTTGGTTTAGAACTTCACAAGAGGCTCCGCTACCACTGTAAGTTTCTGGGCATGCAAAATTGACAATCAAAAGCAAAGAAATACGCAGTGGAAAGCCCGGAAACCATGGAGGATCCAAGTGAAGCAACTAAACCAAACAACAAAAATTTCGTACCTTGTATGGTTGAGGTCTTTCACTCAACTGATGATCCGAATCAGTAAGAGCCGGACAGCAATCCCGCCCCTCTACGGTATCCACACGAACTGTGATAACTAGTTGTAATCGTCACACGATTACCAACCTGAGCACCCCCAAACTGATGTGCTAGCAGCAGGTTTCGGAAGCTAAAGTTTGTGGTATTTTCTTCTTTCTCAAAGAAGGTGTGTATGGTCTGAAACTCACAAGAACTCTCAAGACACTCTCAATCCTCTAAAAAAAAAACCCTGACTCAAAATGATGAATCCCAAAGCATAATCAGATTATCTTAGTCTAATCCCACTCACAAAAGCAAGGGACAAAGTGGCCAACACCTTTGGCCAACATGATTAGCTTTTAGCTAATCATGTCTCCACTAACTCTTGGTGGGAATATACATCACATGGCACTAATTATAGTTCAATAAATCAGACATTTAGTGAACCAAACTAGCTCAAAATGACCCTGGCCCAACCACAGTCCAACCACGGTCCAACCATGGTCAAACCACAAACTCAAATACCTGGTTCAACCACCAGCTCGAATCAACGGCTCTAAGTGTGTGACCCTGTAGGCACTTGTAACGTCCGGAAATAATTGTAAACTCATTTACAATTATAAGCAAAGAGCGGCGTCTAGCAATACATCATTGCTACCCGAACGACAAGATCAGTACTGATTCATATGCCTTGCAAACATGTCATCGTCCCTTCGTCCCAATATCAAGATTAAACATGAGACATGGAATATGTCAATCTCGCATATGTTCAATCTCTGTTTCTTGATCCTCGTGTTAACCGCGTAAAACGGATACCTATGATATCACCATATCATAATCCGAGCATGGCCATGCATTTACGGTTCAACTCTATCAAGAAACCATCCGATAATATACCCGTTATATGGGTTGGACGAATCCCCTCTGGATCATACGAAACCCACTACACATTTATCATATACCCAATGATTACACTAAGTTCTACTCATTTACGAAATAGCCAAGAGTAATATGTAGAATTCATATCACATATAAATTCTCAACATACGCTAGTCTTAATTTATTATTACAACCCATCCATAATAATAATCGACTAGGGACATTTAAGAATATATAATATTCTAGGGTTATAAATATGTGCAAGCGTTTATCTCATAAACATATTTATTGGAATAACCTTAATGTATATACATGACTACAATCATCCATTAATCGGCTTTTGGGCATATTACTAACAGAGCTAACCCCGAACTCCTGGTTTATATCGAGGATGCTCCTAGACATATTCTCGATATTGCAATTCATGATGTTGTAACTGTTCATTCTCACTAATGAAAAGCTCGCATCATTATCAAAAAGGCTTTAGGAAATTAAAAATCCTATTACACGAAACTAACTTGCTAATTGATATGTATTTTGTTATTTAAAGTTTTGAAGTTAGAATTGTTAGTAATGTGCCCAAAATCCAATCAATGGATGATCGTATGTTGTCATGTATATATACATTAAGGTTATTCCAATAAATATGTTTATGAGATAAACGTTTGCACATATTTATAACCCTAGAATATTATATATTCTTAAATGCCCCTAGTCGATTATTATTATGGATGGGTTGTAATAATAAATTAAGACTAGTGTATGTTGAGAATTATATGAGATATGAATTCTACATACGGGTACAAGTTAGAGAACTTGTGGACTGGACCGACCCACATAAGAACCCTACATGGAACGTTATATGGTTGTCATTAGTGGTTCTTATATGTATTGTCCTCAGACCTAAGATCATCAAGGTTCCCAACATATGAGTCGTATACTTTCATATTATTCCTAGTCACTCGTAACTGAGTAGACGCAAGGGTAATCATTGGGTATATGACGTAATGTGTAGTGGGTTTTGATCGATCAAGATGGGAAACGTCCAATCCGTATAACCGGTATATTATCAGATGGGCCTCTTGATAGAGTTGAACTGTAAATGCGTGGCCACGCTCGGATTATATGATATGGTGATATTATGAGTATCCGGTTTTACGCAGTTAACTCGGGGATCAAGAAACTAAGATTAAACATATACGAGATTGACGTTTTCCATGTCTCGTGTTTAATCTTGATAATGGGACGAAAGGACGATGACATGTTTCCGAGGCATAATGAATCAGTATTGATCTTGTTGTTTGGGTAGCAATGATGTGTTGCTAGACACCGCTCATTGTTTATAATTATAAAATGAGATTTTACAATTATTGCCAAACGTTACAAGTGCCTACAGGGTCACATACTTAGAACTGTTGAATCGAGCTGGTGGTTGAACCATGGTTGGACTGTTGTTCGACCAGGTGGGTGGACCATGGTTGAACCTTGGTTGGACTATGGTTGGACCGGGTCATTTTGGGCTGATTTGGTTCACTAATTATCAGAATTATTGAACCAAAATTAATGCCATATGATGTGTAATCCCATTAATGCTTAGTGGAGCATCCATTAATGCTTAGTGGAGCACTAAGACATAGTGGAGACATGATTAGGCTTAAAGTATAATCATGATGGTTAATACATGATGATGTTGGCCATTGTCTCATTAATCTATGCATTAATTGTGTGTATAAATAAGGCTTGATAATCAGATTATCAACATACACAACATTCACACACAATTTAGATTACACACTTTATTCTTTGAGAAAGAAAGAAGCACTTATAAACACTGGTTTCTAGCTCTCGAAAATTCTACAGCTAGCACTGCGGTTCGGGAGTGCTCGGGTTAGTGATCGTGAGACGGTTGCTAGCAGTCATCAACGGTTCATGTGGATACCGTAGAGGAGCTGGTTTTCTTGTCGGGTTCTTGCTGATTCTACACTATAGTTGGGTGAAAAACCTCAACCAAGCAAGGTACGAAAAATTGTTATTCGGTTTAGTTAGCTTCACTTGGATCCTCCATGAGTACCGGGTCTTTCTGCTGCGTTTTGATTGTCAAGTTTGCATGCCCAGTTACTAACAAGAATTACTTCAATTTTTATTTTTATTGTCGGTGCCTTAGGAAAGTGAATTAAGTGGCAAAATCTATACTTGGTATAATATTAATCACTAATGCATCCCTCCTCACAAAGTTGCTAATTTATTGTGTAGTCAAAGTTGAACTCATTCAATACCTTTTTTTTTTTTTGGTAACTTCATTTAATGAATATTTAAATCACGCATACTATTTCTAAAAACTTGGTATTGAAAGTCTTCGTTTAGAAATCAGCAGTAATTAAAGGAGGAAATCTCTCTAATTACAGAGTGAAACTGATTTGGTTTCCCTCTACTTATTTCCCTCTCCTCTTTTCTCAAATTACAAAGTGAAACTGATTCGGTTTCCCTTTACTTATTTCCCTCTCCTCTTCTCTCTAATTACAACGTGAAACTGATTTGGTCTTCCTCTACTTATTTTTCTCTCCTCTTCTTTTTTTTTTTTTATATCTACTGTGTATGGAGCCATCAACCAATAACTCTCTATTCTTATTTTTTTCTTTGCAAGAATGGTTCCTAAGCTACATTTTCTCAAGTCTAACACAAACTTGAAGCAACCAAATTCAAGCTATCACCCCGCTATACACATCTACATCATCATCTTTGAAGCCTAACGATTTAGGTAAAATTCATTAAATTGTAATTGGTCTTGTGACTAATGTTTTTGTTTAATTTGTTGTTGTAATCGTGAAATTAAGGTAGAACTAATACAAAGTTTTTCATCTTCTCTTGTCAGGAACATCGTGGCTTCCAAAAGAAAGGATCTCAACATGTTCAATGAAAAACAGAATCTTGGACAAAAAAATGCAATAGAAGTACAGAGGAGGCCAGAGGACAAAACTTAATATTATAGCTTAGGATCATATGTTTGTCCATCGAAACACAAAATTTTCATATGTAATGGTATTTGTTTAGATCTTTAAATATTCCTACTACATAAATTCTATATGATATTCTTATTCTCTTTGAACTTTGGTTGTGAATCAAGCACTATTCAGGACAAAAATTTTCGTCCCAAATATAATGAGTGAAGTGACGATACAATGCGTCTCTAAACAGTTATAATTTGATGTTTTCTCCGAACAATTAGGGAATGACACTAATAATTTTATGACAAATAAATATTAATAATGCGTGACGAAGTAATTCATCACAAAAGTTCGATGACCTTTGTGATGAACAATAATTCGTCATCTAATGATTGATTCTATCAACATTTAGAGGACCAAAGTATTAATTTGGTAACAGATAAAAAGTAATCATGCGTGACGAATAATTTCATCACAAATGTTCAAAAATATTTGTGACGAATAAAATTTGTCAAAAAGTGTAGATTCCTTCAATAATTAGGGACGAAACTAGTTAATTGGTGACAACTAAAATTTGTAATGGGTGATGAATTCTTTCATCATAAAAGTGTAAAAATAATAGTGACGAACAAAAATTTGTCTTCTAAATATTAAAATTTGACTTATCATATAATAAAATTAGTGACGAATTTGATATTTAGAGTCAAATAAAAGAGACCATGAGTGACGAATTTTTGCGTCACCAAATACTATATTTGTGGACGTAAAATATTTTCGTCCGCAAAACAAAGAATTTTAGGCTACGAAATAGTTTGTTTTGTCGCTATACCTTTTAGCGACGAGGATTTAGGGACGAATGTCGTGGCGAAAAAATTGTGTCCCTTATTCACTTCTGTGACAAAATAACAATGTTTGGAGACGAAAAATTTCGTAACGCAATGCTAAATTTCTTGTAGTGTGAGGCGAAATTTCAAGTATTAAGGTTTATTTAGGACGTGATATAGGCTATTTTGTATGAACCTAAGTTTGCCTTCATACTTGTCCTATATCATTTTATCCTTGGTAACCCCTTGAGCTTGGAACAATGGTCGAATTTTGATTCTTATTTACCCACACCATCATACCTTAGCCATTTGCATCCATATAAGATCATCACAGTTGATATACCCCAGGTATACCCTAGAGCTTAGAGAAGTATTTACATGATGAGAGTCGTGTGTAGCTTGTCCTCCCAAGATGTCCATGTAGGTAGATCGATTATTCAGGAGAAAGTGGGTGATGTTAATAGTATTGGTGTACACGTTAGTATGGGTTTAGGCTCGGTAACATGAATTGGTATCTAATTGAGATGAGATAGTTAGCAAAGGCTTGGCCTAGTGCACACAAATGGGTTCGTAGTGACGTGATGGCACGGTTGGCCTATTTAGGGGTACCGGGTGCTCGGCGTAATTAATCGGTCGATAAATGGCGGGAAACATTAGGAATGCGATTATTTGGTGTAATAGATGCATTAGAGGCACAATTGCAAGGGGATTATCGGTTGGCTTGATTTGGTGTGAAATGGTGCACAACGGGGGCATCGGTGTGCCCGTTGGTGTACAATTGGGCCCGATGGTGCCCGAGTGTGTGATTGGCCAAACTGACCAATTAGAATAAGCCATGTGGCTCCAGAATAAGCTGCTGGTAGGTTATGGAGAGTAAGCTAGTAGGCCGGGTGTCACGAGTCAATTGATCAGAAATAAGCACGAGGTGGCACTTTTGGGGCAAGTGGCACCAAGTGGTGGCAAGAGGTGGCAAGTGGGTGCTTACTCACCTACTTGCACATGCCTTAAGAGGTGAAATAAAGCACCTCTCAACCATTTGCTTCATACCAAATTCGTTCTAGAGAGAGAGAGGAGAAAGAGAGGAAAAGGAGAGGAAGAGAGGTGAGGCTAGGGTGGTTCTGCTCTCGAGCAGACTGACCCTTGCCTACTAAAAAGGTGATTACAGCCAAACCACCTGTTGGGATTGAGTGAAGCCAAAGTCCAGAGTTATCTAACTTCCATATCTTTCCATGGGCATTGATCATGCTATGTTTGGAGCCGAACTAAGAGAGTTATACACTCTCAAATTTCACTGTTTTATAGTAGACCTAATTCATGAGTCTGAGTTGGTATAGGAGTCATATCTAGAGCTAGACAGCTTAGAATTGGATGTTCTTGGTTGCTCTAGAAAGATAAGAGATAGGGATACAATGTTTATGTTGATTCCCAAGGCTGGTTCTGCCTTTAGGTACTCTTTTAATCTCAGTGAACTCTCTACTGCTGCAAGGCAGATTCTACCCTAGTTAGGGTAAGGATGTTTTTGTGAGGTTGGGTTGTGTGCTTCTGGTTATGGTTGGTTGTGTTATTTTTTTATGTGTATTTTTATGTGTGTAACAGGGCAGTAGGAACCCTAAGTGCCCAAGGGTTCCAAAGTGAAGAAATGAATGGTCTTGTGCCTAATGGTTTGGTAAGTGGGATTGCATGCTTATGATGGTTAATGGTCCTAATTTGTTAGTTGATGACCCAATGTGCTCAATGGTGGCACCTATGGTGCGATATTGTGGTTATGCCTTGGCTTATTGACGAGCCCAGTGGTCAGGCTGTGCATTTCATGCCTAGCAATTGCATCCATTGCATTTACACAATGTTGACTCATTGACTAAGATTGAGGGACCTTACAGTACCACATTGTTGCTCGGTCATATGAGATAATGGTGGTGTTGTGCTAGGCGCCGTGTGTGGTTGTGGTAGCCAATCGGTTATGCCTCGTACATGAGGGGATGTGGGTTATGGAGTAACATGTTGGCGGGGCTACTGGACCATGCAGGTAGGCTTAGTACAACTTCACGATAGCTTACCCGTGGGTTGATCACGGTGGCATGTGGGGAGTGCGCTTCGATGTTATTTTCCACTTGTGTTGGTATCATTACTATTGCTTGTATGCCACTCTACTTACTGAGTTTATGCTCACCCCTGTTTCCTCCCATTGTCTTACAGGTGCGAGATTGAGAGCACGGGTTGTAGACCTATGGGTATAGCCGAGTCGGTTTTCTTTTATTACTATGTTGTGTTAATTTGTACAATGAGGTTATGTCTTTATGTAAACATCAGTTAGTGCCCCTTGTAGCAAGAGTATTATGACATTAGTGGAAATGCCTTTATAAGTGAGTCTTGGTACTTTTTATCGACTTTGTTACCTTTACATTTTCTTGGTTTGCTTCCATTTACGCTGCGCCAATGAGGTTAGTAACCCGCCAAGCAGAGGCAACAAGCTTCTGGTTGAGTTGATGAAAGGCCTTTGGGTGCCTTGTGGCACGCAGTGGGTGCGCAAGGTACCTGGCCGGTCGCAATAGCACTAAACATTACCCATTTGCAATTTGCACCTACAGAGAACCTAAACAAATAGCACTAAACATTACAAGTTGTTCGTTGTGGAAACCCTAAGCAAAAGAAGTAAACATTACAATGGCCAATTCGAAATGAAATGAACATAACACATAGGATAACTAGATGTACATACGACCATTATACGGTACTATATGCGACAGCACAATACAGAGGCAATGTACAATACAGAGGCAAGGGTTCTTTTTGGTAAATTGCATTACTTAACGAAATGAAATCTGACCACAATTCCATAAAAAAAATATCTGAGCTTGACCCCAGAATCGAATCTGACCACAATTTTCCACATGAATGACAGACTAAACAACACAACATACCTTGACCACACTTTTGCCTCCCCCGATAACTTTGTCGCGTCCACTAACAGCCAACCTTTCCCTCTAGCCTTCACCTCATCTTCAACCTTCTTCCTCTATGGGTTTCCACAACGAACAGCTTCGCAAAAACAATTCCGATAATTTAGGGCTCGTCAGACTTCAGCGCTTCATGGTCTGGGGAAGTAGATTTAGGGTTAGAAGAGAGGAAAATCAATTTGGGGGTCGACATTAGGTTGGGAAAATCGGATTAGGCAGTGCGAGATTAGGTTGGGGAAATCGTGTGAAATGAATTGAGGGGAGGGAATAATTGAATTGGGGGTATTTGGCTTCACTAACCCCTGGTTGTTTTAATTTTAACTCAAATCGGTAGAACTGGTAAGGCGAGGCGAACCAGCGTAAAATCGGGTCAACCAGCCGGTAAGGTAATTTAAAAATCGGAATTTTTTTTCGATTTTCGAAAAAAAAATTATGTGGGATAAGGTGGGCCCCACTTTTTTGTCGGCATGGACCAAGAGGTGTCTGACACATGTCGGGTTTGCCCGCGGAGCTAGCCACGACATCGACCGGGCTGCCCGAGGTATAGAAAAGAGCCAAAATTTTAAACCCGGGGTATATAAAAAGGACATGAAAACTCCTAGGTACACGGGACAGACATGAAACTCAAGGGCCCAAAAAGGTACTTGACCCTCTATCAAATACAAGACATACAGCTACTATCCTCTGTTGGGAAGCATTATTGTTAAGTCTAAGTAGACAATGGAAATTTTGCTATTGATAAAGGTTTCATCCCGCAAAAGTGACGCATTGAGCTTTTCTAACATGAAATAAAAAAAAAAAAACACCTGTGGATAGAGATTATATACGGACAGTAAAAAATTAGGAATTGCGGATAGGAAGGTTTCCAATTGTTTTTGTGATTTGTGATAAGGAGAAATGATAGCAGATCAGACTAGTTGCTTGATAATTTTGACCAAAATGATAGGTACGACTCTATGCACGGTAGGGTATACGGACGCACTTTTGTTTTATGGGATGAATAATAAGGAAGGTAAAAGAAAAAAGTGGTTGATTCCAGTATTGTTGGATCTGCATTAATTCTTGATGCAGGAGGGTACATACATGTGGTGGCGGAGTGTCTTCTCTTCACGGGTCCAGTAGTGCCATGGCTACCGGGCATATGGAAGTAGACCTGGCAAAACGGGTATTGACACGACAACCCGACACGAACTCGACACGAAATTAGCAGGTATAGGTCAGAGATTTCCAACCCGTTTAGTTAAATGGGTCGACCCGACACGACACGAAAATTAGCAGGTCAGGTAGCGGGTTGACCCGCCAACCCGATAGGTACCTGTTTATGACCCGATTATATTTAGGGTATAGATATTTTACTGATTTAATATAAGACTTATCCAATATTTAAGGCTATTTTCAAACTCATTTTTAGGCTTGTTAGACTTAATAGGTAACCCGCGGGTCAACCCGAACCCGACACGATAATAAACGGGTTGGACACGACACGACACGATTATTAAATGGGTCGGGTCGGGTTGAAGATTTAGAACCCGATTACCTGTTCAACCCGACACGAACCCGACACGACAACACGAATTGCCAGGTCTATATGGAAGCTAGCTGCACCTTTTCCAAGGAACTGAAGACGCAATGATATACTGGCATCAATTGCAAAGTGAATACTGTCGTGAAATCCCACAAAACACCCCCCATCCGCCAATTGCTTGTTTGTGTTGTGTTATGCCTTTCTTTTTTGTTTGTTATGATGTAGTAATTGTCTAATTGATGCTCCGGTCAAGTCATGGAGCAGTGAATTGATTTTGTTGATGTAGGAAAATAATTAAAAGGAAGAAAAGGGAAGGGGAAAAAAAATGAGATGACAAGTTCGATAAGTATAACACTATTTTTCATATTAAGTAACGTAGGCTTGGTACTATGGAACAAGAACAACTGGGTATTTCATATTTGAACCCAATAGAATGCCGCAACCATACAATTGCATACTAAGTTGAAACCACCGTTTCTTATTGGGGGATAAGTACTCTGTGACTCCTAAACCTTTACTTCATTTTTCAATTAAGTCCTATAACTTAAAAAATACATATTCAAATCCTAAACCATTTATTAGTGAATTATTAGTGATTCAAATGAGTCACAAACTAACTTTATGTTAACATTAGCCCTAAAATTGTATACTTTTTTGGTCCCTTAACACTATAAAATAACTATTAAGATCCTTTAATTTTATTTTTAATTAATTAAGTCCTTAAATCCAAAGAAACCTAAATTCAAAAAAAAATCTTAAACTCTAAAATTTATATAAATCCCCCCAAAAAATTAAAAATTTAAACCTAAATACTCTAAATTTTAAACCTTGCATCCTAACTTTTAAAAAATAAACTACAAAATTTTTAACCCTAAACATAGACTCTAAACCTTAAAGAAAAAAATTCTAAACTCTAAACTTTAAACCATTAATCCTAAAACTATCAAACCATAAATCCTAAACTTACGAACCCCAAACTCTTAAATCCTACTTTAAACTTTGAACTCTAATCTTAAAAAATTAAATTCTAAAATTTTAAATCCTAAATCTTAAACCATTAATCCTAAAAATATTAAATAATAAATTCTAAATCTATGAACCACAAAATTCTAATTTTATAAATTCTAAACCTTAAAATCTCTAAATTTTAAAACTTATAAATATTAAAATCTATAAATTGTAAAATATTATATTTCTTAAAATTTAAAACTCTGGACTTTAAGACTATATGAAACACCCCGACTACTGTTTACCCAATACACAGTAATTACTGAACAACAGTGCCGACACGTGGCACAAACAACATATACAACAGGAAATCCGGCCCAATCGCCCAACGTTAATATCAATCACCCGGCCTCGGGTACAATAACAATAATAGCACAACGGAAGTAATTTTTAATAACCACAACATAAGCATGATTCGACTGGATGCAAAACTATGGATCCAGATCCGTCGGAGGAGATGTCGCAGCCTGCCATGATGCATACCTGCACAAAGAACAACGTAGCTTGCCGATGGGGCAGGTGAGGGGTGAGATTCTCCATAATCTCACCGACACATAACCCATGATGAACAAAAGAGCATATACTTAACAGTCAAGAGCACTTCAATACGGCATACGAGTAGTGAACAAAACACATAACAAATACAGTCACAAAGAACAATGCGGACTATGCAAATGTCCACCCCATCGACTATGCAATGCACTGACCACCCAACACCTCGCAAACTGTACAATACTCTAGTGCCCGACCAAAACACCTCAACTCTACTACATATTAGGTAACCGACCTAGTCTCAACAGACTATACAACACATACTCTAGACCTGACAGACTATACTCAACAAAGGTTCCTCATCGTATGATAACGTACCATTACTGTGCTTGCTGATCATCTAACCCGGTACCAAAACAAAATGATCTCAAAATCACGTGAGCCTCGCTCACCGGGTAGCCGGCAACCTGCACGGACCATACCCAATCAACGGGTCTCCAGGTAGAATCACAACAAAACACGGTAACAGCAGTCACCACAGCAACTTGTAACCACAACAACAATTCTCATTAAGCTCGATCTCTGGATATCGACATACCCTTATAAGTAACAATCATCCAACCGTCGACCATAGCCGACAACCAACATATCTCAATATCCGATCAAAAACGACAAGAGACACTCATCTGACAATTATCAAAAGAAACCGACAACGAACAAATGACAACTGGCAACCGATGCCAACAACAATAGACTACTCACGTCCAATGACAACAACTAACACCCGCAAACCGGCAACCTATGCCGACCACAGTCAACCAACTATACTGAGGACTGACAACCTCCTAAGGTATGATCATGAGACATCATGCATATGAACATATCACATCACAGCCCAACAAAGCAATCTCAGCAACGTACAAATCTTCACAACAAATATCACCGAATATCACAAAGATATCAACAACAATAAACCATAAGATACAATCGAACCTATGTAGTTCCAAGACCAACCATCCCGGCTATCACGGGTGGAATGACGTATATGCAACCTCACCTTAGCCGATAAACTCCTCCAGAAACTCGTCCTCTGGTTCCGGTTCCATGAGCTCGTTCACGTTATCAAATCCTATAATTAATAGCAATAATAGAGTCACACAAATGTACAATAAATATGATATGTATGTGACTTATCCCGTTTAACCATACCCTGTTAATATTCTCGATTAAGCATTATTCCCGAAATTATATGTGTTTCCTTTCTCCACAAATTAATATATATCATACATATATTTTTGGTTATTATTTCGGTATTAAACTTTGGTATTACTCTTTCCAAATTATTTTTCATGAAAATAATTATCATATATACTTCAAAAATATTTTCGTAAAGGTAGTTATCACTATATGTATTCTTCCCGAAAATAATTTCCATATTGAAACTTTTTTTAGAAAAATAATCATGTATACATATGTCTAGGAGTTGTATTATATATCCTAGGTATAATTTCTTTTCAAAGTTATAAATCATATTTTAACTCCTCAAGATAATATAACAAAATAATTATTTTATTTCCTGAAAATATATTTTGTAATCCATATCATTATACTATTATTTTTTTTTTTTGAACTGGGCCAGTCAGACCATGTAACGCCCCGGTTTTCCGTTTTAGGATTTATAAGGAAAATTACGAATTCCGGTAATGGAAATAAAATTGATTTATTTTTCCTTTGGATTCATTAATTTTATGTAAGACTTCGAGGATGAATTATTAATAAGAGAGAAATGTTGTCAATGTTTGTTTTGGAACATTCACTTAAGTGAGAATTTATATCACAATTAAGCAGAAATATAAATATTATTAAAACTAACAATAATATTACAAAAGAGGAGACATTACATTGATCTTGATATTTATATGTTATAAAAAGGGGAAACAGTACAACGATTTTGATAATTTATTTAAATGGAAAATACATCTAACGGTTCGGAACAACGTTGACGCGGAAGCTGTTGGCATCGCTGTTGATGTTGACCGTGACTCTGTCGCTCCACGAGAGCCACATGCCGCCTCTGTC
>JAKUCV010006652.1:7270-18693 GCA_028386065.3 Turnera subulata | reverse complement strand
ACAATATGCACAGCGGAAGTCTTAAACTCACTAACACTGTATGCGACACATGCAATCTATGGATCCAAGCCTGTCCAAGGGAAACGCTGCAGCCTGTCTGGAATGTACCAAGCCTGTACATGAATCAACTCATCCTACGGGATGAAACCCCGCAGGCGAGGGGTGAGTCCGAAACGCTCACCGACGAAAGATAAACAGTTATATATTCAACCATAACACTTTCGAAGTAATGCAACCATCACAACGATGAGCAAACCCTCACATCACAAGGAACTATTACAAACAGCATAACAGTGGAATACAACTCAAACAACACAACAGAGGAAACCAACACAAGCAACACGACAGAGGAATCTACTAAATCATATCAAGCACACCATAACCATTACTGAACCAAGACCCAAAGATTACTTATTAGTTTTTATTACCAATTTTATCTTCCGGGCCCCGTCACTAGACAAGCTAGGGTCGTACCTGGTTATTAACTAATTCCGGATGCCAGACCCCACCACAATCCGGGATCAACATCCCCATATCTCAAATCCGGGATCAACATCCCAATATCTCAAATCCGGGATCAACATCCCAATAACACAAATCCGGGGTCAACACCCCCAACCAACAAACCCTCTGGCAAGGCACCACAGAACTAGTCTCTAACCATCTAGTCGTACCACTACTTTCTAAGTGACAATTACATCATCATCTCAATATCAATCCAATTCCATTTCCAATACTCATTATTCATTTCTCAATTATCCACATTGACCAGTTCATCATTATTCTCAACACAGTATCACAATTCCAATATCACAGTCCAACATCATCATCAATATTTCTCAGGTTAATCCACAACCACATTCAATCAACAACCTCATGTCACCAATTATTCACAAATAGCAGTTCAACAATATTTCCAATACGACATACACAAGTCTAACACGATTCAACAACAACAACAACATCAACAATTCCACAGCAATCCAGTAACAGTCAACAGTCATTCCAGCAAATCAAACAACAACAAAATACACACACAGCATTACGGGCACATATCAAGGTTTATCCATCCTCACCTTGGCCGATTACTCAATTCCGGAAACTATGACCGATCCGACGCCGGCTCCTCGGGAAACTGCCCGATATCAATCCTATACACAAAACAATATACACTCACATAAATGCACATAATCGGTATGCTATGATGCCAATACTACGATATATACCCATCCCGGTTCTTATCTGTTATTATCATCTTTTACCCAAAATACTATATCTTACATATATCCGAATATAATTTTCGATACCATACTTTAATTAAAACTCTTTTTCAAGTTCCTATATTAAATAATTATATTTTTCCAAGATGTTAATTACCATAGTTTCCTAGAAATTATAACATATATATAGTTTCCAAAATATTATTCCAAGATATTTTCTAGCAACATAATTATATGTATGTATGTCACTTATTTTAGAAAATACAATCCTTTATCAAAAATATTTATGAAGATAATCATATGCTACTTATATACTTTTCCAGAAAATGTGTACTCATAAAAACTTATCCCGTAAATGATTACAAAATAATAGTATACATTTTTATTTTCTTTTGACAAATTACATTCCAAATCAATTATATATTAGCATGAGTATATACTTTCCATAATATTTATTATGTATACTATATATGTATATTTTTTTTCCAAACGTATTTCTATAATTTATTTACCAAAATTACCCATATATATATATCAGATTTTATTTTAATCAATTATTTTTTTTTTTTTATGGACTGGGCCAAACAGTGTCAGCCCAGGCCTTGTACAGTGCTAACCCAGGCCCCAATAGGAGCCCAGGTGTAAGCCCACGCACAGGCCCATGAGACACAGCCCACAACCCAACCTGTCATCCACTCAATTTAAATCACGACCCAAAACTAATACCCAAGCCCTTACCTACTCAAACCCAGAAATCAAGCCCAAACAACAAACCAGCCCACAAGCTCTAACCCATCAACTAAACCCTACCCAACATCACAGCCCAACACAAAACCCATCCATCAGAACAGGGTCAACCCGACCCGTGACCCACATCCGGGTCATCTCTTCCCAAGCTCACCTTGGGTGATGCAGCGGCGGCGACGAATGGACGGGGACGGCGACGGCGCACGCGAGGCGAGATGAAGGAAGGTGCAGGGGCGGCGCTCGGCTGCTGGTGCTGTTGGCGACGGTGGCGTGACATGGAAGGGGCGACGACGGCACTACTGACGGGCGAGAGACGACGGCCGGTGCGGTGAGAGGCGCGCGGCTGCGCTGTTCGTTGCGAGCAGAGGAAGGGCAACCTCGGGGTGGTCGTCGTGCGTGTGTGGAGGACGGCGATGACCTCTGCTTTTGGGGGCACGACCTTAGCCATGGTGGCGACGGGCTCCTCTCGTCCATGGCGGCAGCGTCTGGCTGCGGCGGTGGTGGAGGAAAGGCGACGCGGCGGTTCATAAGGCTCCTGGGCACGGTGGCAAGGAAGAAAAGAAACCAAAAGAAAAGAAGGAGGAGGGTGGTCTCGGGTCATGGTGATGTTCACGGGGAGAGGGGAAGAAAAATAAGAAGAGGGGATGGATGTGTGTGGGTCTGTAGAGGAGAGGAGAAATAATGAAGTAAAGAAAGGGAAGAACAAAGAAAAATCGGAAGAAAAGATGGGGAAAGGCAACAACAAATCACAGGGAAACAAGAAAAGGAAGAGAGGTGGGCCGGCAGCGGGGAAAGAAGAAGTCGGTGGAGGGGTCAGTGGTCACGGGTGGAGAGGCGGCTGGGAAGAAAGAAAGAAAAAAAAAGGAAAAGGAGAAGGAGAAAGGAAGGGAAAGAAAGAAAAGGGAGAAGAAAGTGGGCCCGCGTGGCCGGGAAAAACTGAGAGAGAGGAAAAAAAATGTAACCGGGAAAGAGGAAGAGAAAGGAAAGAGAAGGAAGAGTGGCCTCGGGGCAAGGCCCATATGGCCGGTCCGGATTCTCGCGTCGGAATCTCATAGACGCAGGGTTACTCCCGTCTTTCCGACAAATTCCGTCCCGAGTCCAAAAATACAACTTGGGCTCGGAAAATCCGATTAATCCTCCTGAACGTTGTCCAAGTCTCGGAATTGAAAACCGAGGCTCCGTTAGTCAAGAAGAAACTCTCGAGCGCGGGAAAATTCTCGGTTTCGAAAAATGACTACCGATTTACCTCGAATTAATTACCCGAGATTAATTCAACAGTAAATCACGGTGAAACAATTTCTACAGTCCCGGTAAAAATCAAAAATTTTACCCGGGCTGTTACAACATATTAGAAGAAAAAATTGATTAGTCTATACATTATATAAGGTGAAAGTTTTAAATTAAAAAAAATTCACACAAGTTAATAAAAAAAGAATTATACCTAAATTTTATGTTTATAAAATGTATGGAAATATTTTGAGAGAAAAGTATAAGAAACTTATCCTTTAATTGCCTTGTTATAAAAAAAAAAGGAAAACGGTATGTTAAAATTATCCTTACATAATTGCCTTGTTGTAAAATATTTATCCTATAGTTACCTTGTTATAAAAAAGTGAATGGTAAAATTTAATAATGGTAAAGAAGTTAGCAAATGATTTTTTCTCTTTATTTAAAATATGGAAAACGGTTTTTTTGAAATAGGTAAAGTGCAAACGGCAATGCATTCATATTAATACATCGGTTCGCACTTTGTTTTTAATTCAGCAACCTTGTAACAGCCCGGGTAAAAATTTGGATTTTTACCGGGACTGTTAAAGTCGTTATACAGTGATTTACCGAATGAATTAATCTTGGGTAATTAATTCAAGGTAAATCGGGCGTCGTTTTTCGAAACCGAGGCTTTTCCCGCGCTTGGGATTTTTTCGTGGATTTTTCGGGCCTAAGTAGGTTTTTTTTTAGGGTCCCGGAATCCTCAGAAAAATCACACCAGAAAATAACTAAGGAGGTATCAGTTATTTTCTGTTCTGGTCTGGACTCGTTTCATATGCAGACAAGCTGCATTATTGAGGCAGCCGCCTGCACAGTGCCGCCACCTGTATAAAAGAAGAAGAAATCACAGGAAAAGGGGAGGAAGAAAAGAAAAGAGAGAAAAGAAAAAGAAAGAAAGAAGAAAAAAACACACACACGGAAAAACAGAAGCAGAGAGGAGAGAAAATGGAAGGAAAAAAAATTGGAAAAGAAAAATAAAAGAAATGGAAAAGAAAAAAAAAGAAAGAAAAAAAAGGAGGAATACAGATCCACCCGCAGCAACCGACGACACGCCGCCGCCAGCAACCATCTGCAGCCGTGCCGTCAGTCGCCAGCGCCTCGTCTTCGCCGTCGCTCTTCTTGCTGCCACCGGGAGAGGTAGGCGCCGCCCTTACGATCTGCAGCAGCTGCCGGAAGCAAGCGACCGTCTGTAACCGATGCCGTCCACAACCGCACCCAGCATGCCACGCCGACGCCGCCGATCTGTGAAGTGGAGCCTGACGAGTCGTCGTTCCCTCTTCGTCTGCTGTCGTGCGCCTCTCCTTCAGCCACGCCTCCGTCGCCTTGTCGTCGCACAACCGACCGGCCGCCGCCGCCCTGCAACACGCGAAGGTGAGCAACCCGAATGTAATGGGTGTAACCCGTTTGCGAAGTAGACGACCTGGATGGGCCGAGCTTGACCCGTTTCGCGAATCGGGTCGTGGCTTGGTCTGGTCTGGGTTTGACCGTGGGCTTGGGCTGCTGTGCAGCTGGGCCTGACCACGCGGGCCTGTCTGATACTTGACCTGGGCTCCTTGGGCTTGGACATGGGCTGTGCTTTTTGGCCCAGTCCCAATTAAATAAATAAATAAATATATATACATATATTTAATAAAATATTTAATCCTAGGAAAAAAATATATAGCTTATATAAATTATATTTCCTGGAAATAATTATTTTGGTATGCCTAGTATATGGTTATGTTTTAGAAAATAATTACTTAGGTATATTATTTTGGAAAATTTAGGTAATTATGTTATGGTTATTTTAATAATAATATGGTAAGTATGAGTTATAGTATTTTGGAAAATATATATATATATATATGAAGTATATGAATATATTTTACTGGAAAAAAATAAAATGATGTCACTAACATTATTTTGAGAAAATGTAATTATAAAATGAATTTCCTTTGAAAAAATTATTATAATAGTAAATAATTTTAGAAAATGGGTATACATACTATGGAAATGTTTTGGAAATAAATATGATAGTGTATACATAATAATATCTCTTTGAAAAATAAAATAATAATACTTGGTAATTATATTTTGGCAAGCATAATAAATTTTATGGAGATGATAACGTATAACCGAAGGGGGGTTTAATTTATAATTTATGGCATCATAGTATATCGATTATGTGCATTTATGTGAGCATGTTGTTTTGTTGTATAGGTTTGATATCAAACAGTTCCTGTGGAACCGGCTTTGGACCGATTGATGTTTCCAGAGTTGAGTAATCGGCTAAGGTGAGGTTAAGTAAATATTTATATACTGCCCGTGATACCAAGTTGCTGTTTGTTCACTGTGTGATGTTTGCTGGTATGATGCTTCACTTGTGGCTGTGAATGGTTGTTTTGTGATGAATTAAATTGATGACTGATGCTGTTGATGTTATTGATGAAACGCCCCGACCCGTATTTACCGTACATAGTAAACACGAGCCGGAACTGTGACAACCCAACCAAATAAACCCAAGCATACAGTGTATACAATAATAACTCGGCCAAACGGCCCAAGATAGTAAAACAACATAAATAACAAATCCGGCCCAATGGCCCAATAATAGTGAAAACAGTGCACAGCGGAAGACTTAAAGACTCACAAACACACTGTATGCGACAATGCAAACTATGGATCCGAACCCTGTCCAAGGGATAACGCAGCAGCCTGTCTGGAATGCACCAAGCCTGTACATGAAACAACTCATCCTATAGGATGAAAGCCCGCAGGTGAGGGGTGAGTCCGAAGTGCTCACGACAATGGATAGACGATCAATATGGACACTAAAAATTACTCAAGGTCAACCAAACCAAAAGACCCGACCCAAAATCGGTCCAAGACCAAAAGACTAAAACAAAATCCAATTATCCAATTTTATCTTTTCCGGGCCCCGTCACGGATAAGCTAGGGTCGTACCAGGTTATCAACCTGTTCCTGGTGCCAGATCAAAAAGAACCCAGGGATAGACATCCCAAAAATAACAAACCGGGATAGACATCCCAAGCATAGACATGTTTATCACACGAACCCAGATCGTGGCCACCACAAAACAGTCTCTAACCATCCGGTCGTACCTCTACTTACCACGTGACAATTATATTACCGTCATTAAAATCAAATCGTAGGGATCAACATCCCCAACCAAAATACCGGGATAGACATCCCATCCAAAATACCAAGGATCGACATCCTTGTCACAATTCATTAATTATACCATTACTCTTAATCCGAAAAAAACACAGAAAATCAACACGGGATAAACATCCCAAAAATACCCAACAAGACTCCGGGATTAACATCCCGAACCAAAACACAGCAAAAGCACATTCGACAATGCACAATCATCAAAACATGATAACCGAGTAATATAGGCACATATTGAAGGAAATCCATCCTCACCTTGGCCGATTACTCAACTTCGGAAACTATGACCGGTCCGACGCCGGCTCCTCGGGAAACTGCCCGATATCCAAACCTATACAACAAAACCATATATACACATAAATGCACATAATCGGTACTATGATGCCCAAACTACGAAATTACCCATCCCGGTTCTTATCCGTTATTATTTCCATTTACCGAAAATATTTATCCGAACGTATATCCGAATACTACTTCGGTACCATACTTTAATTAAAACTCTTTTAAAATAATTCCATAAAATAAATACAATTATCCAAAATAATAATTACTATAATTTTCCAGAAAAGTAATAAGCTATTTATAATTTCTAGAAAACATTTATAGTATTTATCTTTTCTAAATATATATACAATTGAATTTCCTACACAAAACATAATTACTTTTAATTTACAAAATACATATTTATATACATACACCAAAATCATAATTTTCCAGACGAAAATAATATACATATTAATTTTCCAGAAATTATTTTCAAGGTATATTTATATATTTTTCAAACTAACCATAATAATTTACAAACGAAACATAATTATTTATCAAAGTAAATATATTTATATTTTCTTGGAAATACCAGAATTAAATTTGCAGTAATTTACTCAAAATAATTATATAATTTTTTTTCAAAATTAAATATCAGATTATGCTTAAATAAATATATACATAAATATAGTTTTTTTTTTAACCAGGCCGGATCGTGAATAGTGCAAGCCCAGGCCCAGGGAAGAGCCAACCCAGCCCTGTCTGGACCCGGCCCACACACATCCACGGCCCAACCCGGAAACCAGCCCAAAGGAAGTCAAGCCCACGGCTGACCCAGGTTCGCGACCCGGACAAGCACGCGGGTCGACGGATCCGAATGCTCACCTCGCGGGTCGAGCGGCTGTGACGGCGACAGGGGCGACGGCGACGCGAGGGAAGGCTGGCACGAGGTCGGCGTGAGACGGCGACTCCAAGGACGGTGCAGAGGCGGCGCGACGTTGCCGGCAGCGGTGCAGAAGCGTGAGGAAAGCCGGATCCGCGGGGAAACCGGCGGGTCAACGGCGCTGCAGTGCGCGTCCGGCGGCGGATGGCGACGGGGGAGGCATGGGTGAGGTCGCGCCGGCGTGACGAGCCTCCGGGTGGCGGCGGTGTGGCGTGATTCGCCGGGAAACTACTCGACATGTACAGTAACCGGGCGGAGAAGGTGGTTACTGTTCATTTTTTTATTTCTTCTATTTCCTATTTTCTCTTCCGATTTTCTTTTTCTTTTCTATTCTTTTCTTTTCTTTTTTCTGCTTTCTGATTGGCTCTCTTCCATTTCTTCTATTTTTCTGATTTTATTTTTTTTCTTTTTTTTTCTTTTTCTCTCTTTTTTCTTTTTCTCTCTTTTCTTTTTTTTTCTTCTCTTCTTCTCCTCCTCACCGGCTTCGCTTCCTTTTATAAACTGAATGTTACTATTGAATGTTACTATTAAGCTTGTGATTAATAATAATGCAGTTCGTCTGCATTACGGGCGAATCCGATCCGGACCAGAAAATAACCGATACCTCCTTAGTTATTTTCCGGTGTGATTTTCCGAGAAATTCCGAAACCCGAAAAATACCAACTTAGTTCCGAAAAATCCACGGGAAAATCACGAGCGCGGGAAAACCCTCGGTTTCGAAAAACGACTCCCGATTTACCTTGAATTAATTACCCAAGATTAATTCAACAGTAAATCACGGTAAATAGACTTTTACAGTCCGGTAAAAATCCAAAATTTTTACCCGGGCTGTTACAGACTACCCACCTTAAAAAGAATTTCGTCCCCGAAATTCCGTCTTATCCGTGGGTCCTACCACGATAAGATTCTGGCACACTCTGCCAGGTATCCAACCTCAACATGAGATACCGCTTATACCCTTAAGCGACATCCCATCCGCTTATAAATACCAAATCTCATGACTGGCATACTCACACACAGTCATGGACTCTCCACTAAGATCAAGGACAACTTCTGACTCCAAGAACAATAGCTACATCGGCGGCACAGCTTTCCCAACAAGCTCCGATGAAGAACCTCCGAAGAAGCGGTTCAAGACGAACATCGTCGGTTTGAAGGAGCACATGGTGGTCACCCCAAAACGACGGAAGAAACGTGCTGTCAAGAAGGCTGAAGACAAGAAAGGGAAAGCGGTAGCTGAGGGCAGCACTCCGCAACAGAAGCTGACACAACTGAACTTCTTGCTGAAGAAGATCAGCTCGGCGGTGGTGCAAATCGAACTGGCGTGCACGGAGCTCTTCCCGCACATGGAAAATGTCAAAAAGATTGTAAAAGATCTAGAGAAGCAAGTAGCTCCTTAGAGTACTCCTTCTTCTGTTGTAAACCTTTTATGAAATAAATAAAATAATTTCCTTTTAAATCAAAAATTCTTGTGTTATGAAATCTCTTGTTAAATGGAAAATAAAACATCTCAAAGTAAAATAAAAATAAAAATTAACTATAAGAGTAATATATCAAATGTAAGAAAATTAAAACAAAACTCGTTTATCAAAATCAAACAAAAAGGAATTAAAATAAAACATATTTTCATGATTGGTGCTCGTATCAGACGTAAACATCCTCGAATCACGAAACGTGTCACGTACAGTTAACGGTGACGTCGATTCCCTCATAAAAAGACGACCGTTAACTCGCACGGCGATGATCACGAGCATGTCCTGTGTCCCTTGAAAGACACGCTACCCACTTGTTCTCGAAATTCCGCATAAGCCAAAAACGTCTGACAAAGCTCGTATCTCTCCACGATGTCCGAACAGCTGTAAGCTTGTCGCACATGCGCTCTACTCGAGGTGTGGTCCCATCCGTCTAGCCTCAACGGTCACGGATGCATGTGATAAAAGATGCAAGGAAAATATAGAAAAGCCATAAAAAGAAAGGACAAGGTAGCCAGAGCGAAAGAAAATCATGAGATGGAAAAGCCTGAAAAACTCTGGCATGGGTCCGAAAAACGCGTAAAGCAATAAATGAAAGCAACGGTAAATTTTTCAAAAAAAAACAAATCTTGAAAATCAAAAACGGTAATCACGCTCCCCATAAGAGTATAAAAGAAGGAGCGGTGATGTGTAAATCATCAAAATCATCAAAAGCAAACAAAACACTCAGGCAAACAAAACCACAAAACGCTGAAAAACAAAAGACCAATACGTCCCAACACAATGCCTGCTCCATCCTCAGTCTTCTTCATCGAAGGTGCCAACCTAGGCAAAAGGAATCGTCTGGCGTACAGCATGGTCAACGAGTGTGCTGAAGAACTACCGAACAAGCTCGGCAGGATGCCCCGACTGTTCTTCGTCGACGAGCTCTACTCCTCAAGATTCTTCGTCACTCCCATGGAAGAGGTGTTCTTCCTAGAGGACCATGGAACACTGAGGACCTCATACTACGGATCGGCAAACTCTGTGATGTTCTTCATCTCCGAAAGGCTACAGGACTTCAACCTGGAGTCCACTTGCCAATCTGTGGAGCAAGGTGCCTACTACCAGCTCTCGATGACAGCCCAGAGCATGCCCAGAATGACTCGACTACCTCCAACTTGGCCAAAGGCGCGACTGCTGGTGTGGAACTGCAGAGGAGTGGCAAGGCGTGCCCAGGAGTTCTCGCATACTCTGAGGGACTTGAAGAACCAGTACAAGCCCAACATGGTTCTTCTGACGGAGACGCAGTGGCAACCACGGGACGATCACGGTCTCATCCCACTCCGGTTCCCTCAAGAAAACCGGTTCGAGATTCCTGGCCAACGCGACAGAGGCGGCATGTGGTTCTCTTGGAGCAACAGGGTCACGGTCAACATCAACAATGATGCAACCAGTTTCCGTGTCAACGTCGTTCCAAATCGTTAAATGTATTTTCTTTATTTTTATAAAATATCAAAAATCGTTGTAATATTTCCCTTTATTTTATAAAATATCAAATATCAATGTAGTATTTCTGTTTGTACTTCCAATATTATCAATATTAATAATATTTGTATTTCTGCTTATTATGGCATCATTTACCTCTTATGTGTATGCTCTGCGACAGCTGGCGTCCCTTAACTGGATCCATAATGCACTAACTAAATGATATAAAATATTAAACAGCTGGAGCGAACTATGCAAACAAGACAACAACACACATAGACTGCCCGACAAGACCTAACGCCCGCTCCGCTACCAAAATGAAACGCCCCGACCCGTATTTACCGTACATAGTAAACACGAGCCGGAACTGTGACAACCCAACCAAATAAATCCAAGCATACAGTGTATACAATAATAACTCGGCCCAAGACAGTAAAACAACATAAATAACAAATCCGGCCCAATGGCCCAATAATAGTGAAAACAGTGCACAGCGGAAGACTTAAAGACTCACAAACACACTGTATGCGACAATGCAAACTATGGATCCAAACCCTGTCCAAGGGATAACGCAACAGCCTGTCTGGAATGCACCAAGCCTGTACATGAAACAACTCATCCTACGGGATGAAAGCCCGCAGGTGAGGGGTGAGTCCGAAGTGCTCACGACAATGGATAGACGATCAATATGGACACTAAAAATTACTCAAGGTCAACCAAACCAAAAGACCCGACCCAAAATCGGTCCAAGACCAAAAGACTAAAACAAAATCCAATTATCCAATTTTATCTTTTCCGGGCCCCGTCACGGATAAGCTAGGGTCGTACCAGGTTATCAACCTGTTCCTGGTGCCAGATCAAAAAGAACCC
>JAKUCV010006651.1:0-12966 GCA_028386065.3 Turnera subulata | reverse complement strand
TACTTCAAGGATTGAATCAACTTATCAAGTA
Source organism: Turnera subulata (assembly GCA_028386065.3). NCBI lineage: Eukaryota > Viridiplantae > Streptophyta > Magnoliopsida > Malpighiales > Passifloraceae > Turnera > Turnera subulata. The sequence continues at coordinate 12,935 of JAKUCV010006651.1, read as the reverse complement.
AGTTTTTACTTGTGGCGTTATTTCAATTCTTTCATACTCTTTGTTACCAATTCCTTGCTGTTTTGGGGGTGAAGAGTTCTATCCCGGTTGATTGAATTTGGGGTCGGGGACAAACATTGATTCGGAGGTGATTCTAGCTTAGTTCTAGGATTGTTGCCGTATCATCATATCAGAGAGAGTTGCTTCATAAACTTCAAGCAACCAAGCATGGAACTAAGAGTGTAGAGGAGTACTGGAAAGCACTTGAGATGACTATGCATCAGACTAGAATTGAGGAGGATGAGGAGACCATCATGTCAAGGTTTTACTATGGGTTGAACAAGAATATTGCTAATATTCTGGAGCTACAACATTATGCAGAAATTGAGGAGATGGTAGCTCTAGCTTCTAAGAATGAAAGGCAACTCAAGAGCAAGACTTATGGGAAACCTTCTAGTTATACCAATTGGAGTGCCAATGCAAGATACACCAAGCAGGAAGTGGGGAGCTCAAGTAAGCCTGTTCTTGACACACCTAAGTCGATCCCTTGGAGACCTAGGGAGGGACAGAAACCGGCTGAACAAAAGACTCCCAATGCACCAACAAAAGCTTAGGATAAGGCTAGAAATGTGAAGTGTTTTAAGTGCATGGGATTGGGACATTATGCTTCTCAGTGCCCGAATAAGAGGGTGATGCTTACCACTGAGCATGGAGAGGTGTACTCTGATGATAAGAGGGAGTAGCCCTATGTTGATCCAGCACTAGCTGACATGCCTGAGTTGGAGGATGCAGAAGACGAGTTTGATGAACCAGAGGAGGTGGTTCAGAAGTTATATGTGACCAGGAGGATGCTCAATATTCAGCAGAAGGAAGAAGGAATTGAGCAAAGGGAGAACATCTTTCACACTAGATGTTTGGTACAAGACAAGCCCTGTAGCATGATCATAGATGGGGGAAGTTGCACCAATGTCGTGAGTACCATGTTAGTGGAGAAGATGGGGCTAAAAACTCAAAAACATCCAAGGCCATACAAGCTTCAGTGGCTTAATGACAATGGCGAGATCAAAGTAACGGGTCAGGTACTTATTTCCTTCACCATTGGGAAGTACTCCGATGAGGTTTTATGTGATGTTGTACCTATGCAGGCGTGTCACATCTTGTTGGGAAGGCCATGGCAGTATGACCGAAGGGTGCTGCATGATGGTCATACGAATAGGTACACATTCACCATAGGTGAAAGGAAGGTAGTGCTTGCGCCACTATCTCCCAAGGATGTCTATGAGGATCAGTTGTTTATGCATAAGTCTGTGGAGGCTTGGAAGAAGGAAAAGGTGGTTGGTTTAGCCAAACTCAGTGAGGTTGAGGGGAAAGCCGAGGGCTTTGCAAAAAGAGAGCAAAAACTAAGTGAGAAAAAGAGGGAAAATTTCTATGCAAGTTCGAGGGATTTGAGGGTAGCTTGTGAGAACAAACGAGAGATTTTGGTACTCTTGTATAAGGGAACTTATCTTAGTACAGCTGATCTTGACCAAGAATTGCCTAGTTGTATTGTTTCTCTTTTGCAGGACTACAGTGATGTCTTTCCGGAGGAATTGCCTAGGGAATTGCCACCACTTAGGGGCATTGAGCATCAGATTGACTTTATTCTGGGTGCCCAAATTCCAAATAGGCCAGCATATAGGGCCAATCAGGAGGAGACAAAGGAGAAACGAAAACAAGTAGAGGACTTGCTTTCTAAGGGGTTGATTCGAGAGAGCCTCTCACCATGTGCTGTACCCGTAATTCTTGTTCCAAAGAAGGAGGGCACTTGGCGGATGTGCGTTGACTGTCGAGCTGTCAACAAAATAACGGTAAAGTATCGCCATCCCATTCCTAGGTTAGATGACATGCTTGATGAATTATATGGTGCATGCATTTTTTACTAAGATTGATCTCATGAGTGGGTATCATCAGATTTGCATGAAAATAGGAGATGAATGGAAAACTGCATTTAAGACTAAATTTGGATTGTATGAATGGTTAGTGATGCCGTTTGGTTTGACTAATGCACCTAGTACATTTATGCGTCTAATGAATCATGTCTTGCGGTATTGCATTGGCAAATTTGTTGTTGTGTACTTTGATGACATTCTTATCTATAACAAAAATGTTGAAGAACATTTGGAACATCTTAAGCTTGTATTGGATGCACTTAGGGCTGAGAAATTATTTGCCAAGCTTAAGAAGTGTACTTTTTGCATGGATAGTGTTATCTTTCTTGGATATATGGTTAGTTCCAGGGGAATAGAAGTCGACCAAGAGAAGGTAAGGGCTATCAGAGAATGGCCGACTCCTACTTCTATCTCTGAGGTGAGATCTTTCCATGGCCTTGCTAGTTTTTATAGGAGGTTTGTAAAAGATTTCAGTACTATTGCTGCTCCTTTAAATGATATTGTCAAGAAGGAAGTGGGATTTAAATGGGGAGATGCACAACAAAAGGCATTCTCGACTCTGAAAGATCGATTGTGCTCTGCTCCCATTCTTAAGTTGCCTAACTTTGATTCTACTTTTGAGGTTGAGTGTGATGCTTCTGGTATAGGCATAGGTGTTGTTCTTTTGCAGGAAAAAAGGTTGATTGCCTATTTCAGTGAGAAGTTGAAGGGTGCTCAACTCAACTATTTTACTTATGACAAGGAGCTGTATGCATTAGTGAGTGCGTTATAGACATGGCAGCACTACCTTTGGCCAAAGGAATTTGTGATTCACACTGATCATAAGAGTTTGAAGCACCTAAAGGGCCAAGGGAAGCTGGGAAAAAGGCATGCAAAGTGGCTGGAGTTCATTGAGACTTTTCCCTATGTTGTCAAGTACAAATAGGGTAAGGATAATGTAGTTGTTGATGCATTATCCAGGAGGTATGCTCTACTCTCTTCTCTTAGTTCGAAGTTGGTGGGATTTGAGTATATCAAGGAGTTGTATCCCTCTGATTCTGACTTTGCTAATGTATTTGCTGCATGTGAACAATCTGGATTTCAAAAGTTTTATAGAGATAATGGATATTTATTTCGTGAGGGAAAACTTTGCATTCCTTCTTGTTCTATGCGTGAGCTGTTGACTAGGGAGTCACATGATGGTGGTTTGATGGGTCACTTTGGTGTTGCTAAAACTCTTGACATTCTGCAGGAATATTTTTATTGGCCTAACATGAAAAAGAATGTTGAGCAGGTTTGTAGTAGCTGTGTGGCATGTCGACATGCAAAATCTAGAGTGCAACCTCATGGGTTGTATACACCTTTGCCTGTTCCTACTCTTCCTTGGACTGATCTTTCTATGGATTTTGTGGTAGGATTGCCTAGGACTAGGAAAGGTAGAGATAACATCTTTGTTGTGGTTGACAGGTTTAGTAAGATGGCTCATTTTATTGCTTGTCATAAGACTGATGATGCGTCTCATGTTTCTGAATTGTTCTTTAAGGATGTAGTCTGTTTGCATGGCGTTCCTAGGACAATTGTTTCTGATAGAGATACTAAGTTTCTGAGTCACTTTTGGCGTGTGTTGTGGAATAAATTAGGGACCAAGTTGTTGTTTTCTACTGCTTGTCATCCTCAGACTGATGGCCAAACTGAAGTGGTCAATAGGACTTTAGGGTCTTTATTGCGTGGCGTTGTGGGTAAGAACTTGAAAACTTGGGAAGATTGTTTACCATTGATAGAGTTTGCCTATAATAAGAGCATTCATTCTTCTACCGGATATTCTCCATTTGAGATTGTGTATGGTTTTAATCCACTAACCCCCTTGGATTTGTTGCCTTTACCTTTGAATGAGCTTGTCAGTGTAGATGGGCAACAAAAAGCAAAGTTGGTTCAATCCATACATGAGAAAGCTCGCAAGCACATCCAAGCGAAGAATACTAAAGTGGCACAAAGGGCCAACAAAGGGCGCAAGCTATTCAAGTTTGAGCCTGGTGATTGGGTTTGGGTGCACTTTAGGAAGGAAAGGTTTCCTCAGCAAAGGAAATCAAAGTTGGATGCGAGGGGAGATGTCCTTTTCAAGTCCTGGAGCGCATCAATGACAATGCCTACAAAATAGATTTGCCTGGTGAGTATGCAGTAAGTGCTACTTTTAATGTTTCTGATCTTTCTCCTTTTGATAATGTAGGGACAAATTCGAGGACGAATCCTTTTGAGGAAGGGGGAATGACACAAGCAAGCCAGTACCAAGTGGAACTCAAGATCGTGATGGCGCCATTAGCTTACCTCAAGGACCAATCACGAGGGCTCGATTGAAGATGATAAAGAATCACATGTTACATTATACTCAAGCTTGGGTCAATCGGGAGTCGCAAGAAGATAAGTTAGATAAGTTCGGAGATGAATTTAAAGAGATTCCTAAGTTTGTGAGCATTTTGAAGGATTCAAGTTAAAAGTAGCCTTTTTTACCGTTCAACCAGGAAGTTACTGTTCACACCGAAAATTACTATTCACTGCCAGAAATTACTATTCACTACCGAAAATTACTATCCACTACCGGCGTTTACTATTCATTTTCAGGTTGGAAAATCCAATTTGGAGCTAAAGATTCCCACTAGTGTGGTTGGTGTGGTTGGTGTGCATTAAAAAAACAAAAGATGATTAGTGCTTGTTTAGTTCTTGTATTTTCAATTCAATCCTTTGCTTTTTGGCTTCTATAAAAGCCAACCATGTATCATGTTTGAAATCAGATTATACATGAGAATATACATGAAGTTTGAGTGATTTTAAGGAAGCTAAATGCTTACCTTTAGTGTTCTTCTTGATTGAGAGATTCAATCAAAAACAAGAGAGGGATTCTCTTGGCTTTACTTTTTAGGATTGATTTCTCTTATCAAGTGGTTTACTTATGGTGATTAATCAATTCCTTGTATTCCTCATTATTTGTTGCCTAATCCTTTGAGTTTAGGAGGTGAAGAATAGGGATACTAAACCCTAGTTTGATTGGAGATTAGAGGTCTTGGGATCGATTAGTTGCAGAGGTGATCCTAGTGGAATTCTAGGGTTGTTGCTGCATCAATAGTGGATTAAAACCATAAACAATTTCAAAGGGTGAGAATCCAATAGAAGAATAAATGCTCCTATTATAAGAAAATTCAACCATAGGCAACCATTCTTCCCATGATTTTAGATTCTTACCAACCACTGCCCGCACCTAAATTCCTGTTCACAACTTTAGTTTGGCCATCAGTTTTAGGGTGACAAGAAGTAGAAAATAACAACTTGGTCCCTAATTTACTCCAAAGCACACGCCAAAAGTGAGACAGAAACTTTGTATCTCTATCAGATATGATTGTCCTAAGAATGCCATGCAGTTTTACTACATCCCTAAAGAACAAATCAGCAACATGCACAGCATCATCAGTTTTGTGACAAGCAATAAAGTGTGACATCTTACTAAACCTATCCACAACAACAAAGATGCTATCTCTACCTTTCCTAGTCCTAGGCAGTCCAATAATAAAATCCATAGATATATCAGTCCAAGGATAATCAGGAACAGGTAATGGAGTGTACAACCCATGGGGTTGCACCTTACTCTTGGCTTGTCGACATGGTATACAACCTGCACAAATTTTTTCCACATCTTTCTTCATGTTAGGCCAATAAAAATGTTCATGCAAGATGTCCAAAATTTTAGCATTACCAAAGTGCCCCATCAAGCCACCATCATGAGCTTCCCTAACAAGCAATTCACACATAGAACACACAGACATACACAGCTTATTATCATGCATCAAGTATCCTTCATGGCGATAAGATCTATTAAATGCAGCATGTTCACAAGCATTAAACACCATAGCAAAATCGGCATCAATAGAGTACAACTCTTTAATATGCTCAAATCCAACCAATTTAGATGTAAGAGATGTAATCAAAGAATACCTCCTAGACAAAGCATCAGCTATGACATTCTCTTTTCCTTGCTTGTATTTGACAACATGATGCGGACACTCAAGGAGCAGCTAGCGAGTTGGTGTTGCCCACGGGTCCAATTACACGGGGTCGATCCAAGAAGATAAAAGATAAATTGCAACGACAAGTTCAAGCATTGCTCAATCTCGAGTTGCAAGAAGAGCGAGTAATCAAGCTTGGAGAGAAGCTGAAACAGAAGCCCATCAATTTGCTATCAATTAAGGAGTAATTGACTCAAGAGCACAAGTGGGGCCCAGTCGACATTAGCCTTTACACCATAGACCATGTCGACATATCAGTAGTATTATTATTAGGGTTCTTTTTATTTATTTTATTATGTTGGGTCAAGTCCATTATTAATTAGTTGATTAATGTGGGCTTTAGTTATTTGGGTTTTTTTATTGTAAGGTTTTAATTAGTGTCCAAGTTATGTGGGCTCAATTAAAATCCTAGTCCATCTAGTAATAGGAGTGACTTGAGGAGGTGACTTGAGGAGGTGGCTGACTTTAGGGTTGAGGAAGTGCCGACCTAGGTGCTTTTGATCCTCTATAAATAGAGACCTAGGGGTTCATTGTTAGACAGAATATTTGAGAAATAAAAAGTTTAGTAAAGCTTGAATATTCTCACAACAAGAGAGGAGTCTCTTTGCCTATTTTTATTTTAGGGATTTGCTAACAATTGCAGGTAGTGATATTTGCTATTGTGATTCATATTCCTTTGTGCTTTGTTTCTTTGTTGTCTAGCACCGAGAGGTTAGGAGGTGGAGGGGCTATCGCGTCCATCTGTTGCCTAGCACGGGTTGTTAGGAGGTGAAGAACAACGGTGCATAAACTGTGCACGATTGGTGGTGATTTGAGATCGGGACAATCTTATATACGAAGGTGCTTCTAGGACCGGCTAGCTGTGTTGTCGTATCAATTTTGGTAGCGTAGCTCAGGTTATTAAATCAATCAACTATCCTTTAATTTTTCTGTGTTATTTATTTTATTTCTGCCGAATTTTTTTTAAAAAAGTGTGTCGATTACTGTTCATCATTACTATTCATCAGCAGAAAATATAAAAAAAAAAAAAAGAGAGAAAACCGATTGATTTATTGATAACCATTTTTTTTGCAGGAATTCGGGTGAAAGATCCTACCCGAATTGAATCTTAAGTTTTCTTTCAGTTTGTTGTGTTGATAGCCGATTTCTTGCATTGGGTGATATTGTTTCATATTGCTCGATTGACAAAAAATCTACACATACAAATTGTTCTTCTTGTGTGTGTTTTCTGTTCATGAATTGAGTTTAAATCTTGCCTCTAGTTTCGTGAAGTTTGTCGTTTCTTGTTAGGATTTTCATTGATTCTATTGAATACGTGGCAGTTTATTATTATCTGTGATTTGTTTCTGGATCCTAACAAATAAAAACCTAGCAAGGGACAAGAGAGTGAGTGAAGGTTATTTTCAGGAAGATGTCGCAGACACCAAAAAGCCGTGAATCGCAGAGCAGTCAGCAAAACGGGCAAGGGGAATCATTACAATGGAGGGCACTGAGAGATGAGGTAGTCCGTCTCAACAACAAAGTGCTCGACAAAGCCGATGAGCTAGCCGAGTTCAGGCGTACACATCAAGACGACATGGCGGAGCTGAAGCGCCTACTTGCAGGTTTGGCCGTCCAGGGAGAGCAGCCAACCCGGCAGCAGCAGCTTCCTCCACGCCAACACCTGCAACAACCAGCATTAGTGGAGGAACCAAGGCAGCTAGACGAACCGCCGACAAGGGGCGAAATACAGAACGTCGGGAGCAAACTGAACCTCAGAGGCATTTGGATGGCGAGTTTGATAGATGCAATACACTCAGACTTCATAAGATGCACGAGCTGCAAAAGGTGATCTTCTTACTAGATGTTCTGTGAAGGAAAAGAGTTGGAGCTTGAAAGTTGATGCGGGAAGATGTACCAACATAGTGAGTACATATGTTGTGGACACGCTAGGATTGGAGTGTATGATGCATCCTAGACCTTATCGGCTAAAAGGGAAGAATGACATGAGAGAGATCAAGGTAACGAAACAAGTCCTTGTTTCTTTTTCAATTGGGAGGTATTCTGACCAAGTGTTGTGTGGTGTTGTGTCTATGGACGAGAACCATCTATTTCTCAGTAGACCCTGGCAATTTGATAGGAGAGTGGTTCCTGAGAGAGATAAGAGTAGGTACTCATTATGCATGGGGGATCAAAGGTTTTTCCTTCGGCCATTGTCTCCACAAGAAGTCAATAAAGATCAATTGCATATTAAACAAAAGAGTGAAGTCGACACTGAGGGAGAGAAAAGGAGAGCCAATGTCGACTTGGAGAGAAAAAAAGAGGGAAAATAGAAACAGAACTTCTATACAAATGTGAGGGATTTTAGAGTAGCATGTGCGGGGAGGAAGGATATTTTGGTGCTCTTGTACAAAGGCGCTTGTTTTTCTGACACTGACCTTAATCCCGATATTCCTAGCTCTGTTGTTTCTGTTTTGCAGGATTTTCGGGATGTGTTTCCAGAGGAACTACCAAAAGAATTGCCGCCTATTCGGGGCATAGAACACCAAATTGACTTTGTTCCTGGAGCACAAATCCCAAATCGGCCAGCTTATAGGGCCAACCCCAAGGAGACCAATGATACAAATGGAGGCAGGCTTAGAGGATCGAGGAATGATGCACACCAAGGCAACCATGAAGGAAACAATGGCGACAAACATGGAGCTAATGATGCAAACCAAGGCAAGACTAATACACGCCAAGGCGACCAAGGAAGAAGCAATAGAGACAAACATGGAGCTTGGATGTATTCCAACAAGCTCACTGTGTATTCCAACAAGCTCACTTTCCGAATCATATCCAAGATCATATCCATTTTATTAATTATAGTTGTCAAATTAAAATCAACTAGTTTTATTTTAATTTTATTATTGTAAGGATTTAATTAGTGTCCAAGTTATGTGGGCTCAATTAAATCCTAGTCCATCTAGTAATAGGAGAGGAGGTGCCAAAACTTGGAGTTCAAGGAGGAGCTGACGTACTGTTCACCGACGTACTGTTCACGGGTGTTACTGTTCACCAACTTTACTGTTCACCGACGTTACTGTTCACGGGAGTTACTGTTCACCGACATTACTGTTCACCGATTTTGAGGAGGAGTGTTCTTCTATAAATAGAGACCTAGGGGTTCATTGTTAGACAGATTATTTGAGTAGTAAAAAGTTCAGTTAAACTTGAATAATCTCGGCCCAAAGAGAGGAGTCTCTTTGTTTGTTTTATCCTTTGTGCTTTGTTTCTTTGTTGTCTAGCACCGAGAGTTTAGGAGGTGGAGGAGCTTTCGCGTCCATCTGTTGCCTAGCACGGATTGTTAGGAGGTGAAGAGCATCGGCGCAAGAACAGTGCACGATTGGTTGTGATTTGAGATCGGGACAACTTTAGATACGAAGGTGCTTCTAGGACCGGCTAGGTGTGTTGTCGTATCAACCAAGGAGATTCAAAACCAAGTTGACGAGTTGCTTGCTAAGGGGTTGGTGCGAGAGAGTTTGAGTCCATGTGCAGTACCAGTGATTCTAGTGCCAAAGAAGGATGGCACGTGGCGTATGTGTGTTGATTGCCGCGCAATCAACAAAATAACAGTTAAGTATCGCCATCCTATCCCTCGACTTGATGATATGCTTGATGAATTACATGGTGCATGCATATTCACTAAGATTTACCTCATGAGTGGTTACCATCAAATTCGCATGAAGGTAGGTGATGAGTGGAAAACTGCATTCAAAACTAAATATGGATTGTATGAATGGTTAGTAATGCCGTTTGGTTTGACTAATGCTCTTAGTACGTTTATGCGATTGATGAATCATGTATTGAGAGCCTTCATAGGAAAATTCATGGTTGTGTACTTTGATGACATACTTATCTATAGCAGTAATGAACATGAGCATATTGAACACCTTAGATTAGTATTGGAGGCTCTTAGGGCTGAAAAACTATTTGCTAAGCTAAAGAAGTGTACATTCTGCATGGATAACGTTGTTTTTCTTGGTTATGTTGTAAGTTCCAGGGGAATTGAAGTCGACCAAGAGAAGGTACAAGCCATAAGGGAGTGGCCGACTCCTACAACAGTCTCACAGGTAAGGTCTTTTCATGGGCTTGCTAGTTTTTACAGACGGTTTATGAAAAATTTTAGCACAATTGCTGCACCTTTGAATGAGAATGTTAAGAAAGAAATTGGATTTAAATGGAGACAGGAGCAAGAGGATGCATTTAATACTTTGAAGGATAAATTATGTACTGCTCCAATTCTTAAATTGCCTGATTTTAACTCAACCTTTGAGGTTGAATGTGATGCCTCTGGTATAGGCATAGGTGCTGTTCTTTTGCAGGAAAGGAGGCCAATCGCTTATTTTTAGCGAAAAGTTGAAGGGTGCACAGCTGAACTATTCGACATATGACAAAGAGCTGTATGCACTAGTGCGGGCGTTGCAAACGTGGCAGCATTATCTATGGCCTAAGGAGTTCGTGATCCACACCGATCATGAAAGTTTGAAGCATCTAAAGGGCCAAGGTAAACTGAACAAGAGACGTGCTAAATGGCTCGAGTTCATTGAGACATTTCCCTATGTGGTGAAATACAAGCAAGGTAAGGATAATGTCATAGCCGATGCATTATCACGAAGGTATGCTCTTATTACTTTTCTTAGTTCAAAATTGTTCGGATTTGAGCATATTAAGGATTTGTACAAATCTGATCATGATTTTGCTTCTATTTATGATGCTTGTGAACATGCTGGGTTTGGTAAGTTTTACATTGATAAAGGATATCTGTTTAAGGAACGTAGACTTTGCATTCCAGCTTGTTCAATGAGAGAATTGCTTGTTAGGGAGTCTCATGATGGAGGCTTAATGGGACATTTTGGTGTTGCTAAAACACTTGACATCTTGCATGAGCATTTTTATTGGCCATATTTGAAGAAAGATGTTGAGCGTGTTTGTGCAGGTTGTGTTCCATGTAGGCAGGCGAAATCGAAAGTGCAACTTCATGGATTGTACACGCCACTACTTGTTCCGAATAGCCCTTCGACTGATTTGTCTGTGGATTTTGTTATTGGGTTACCCCGGACCAAGCGGGGACTGTAAGGTTTCCGGGCATGCAAATTGACATTCAAATGCAAAGAAATGCGCAGCAGAAACCCGGAAACACATGAAGGATCCAAGTGAAGCAACCAAATCGAACAACAAAATCGATCATACCTGAAACGGTTAGGATCTTTCACCTAACTGAAGAACTGAATCAGCTAGAGCCAGAAGGATATCCTGCTCCTCTACGGTATCCACACGAACCGTCAATCACCAGCCGGAATCGTCTCACGATCTCCAACCCCGAGCACTCCCGAACCGTGGTGCTAGCTACGGATTTCCGGGAGCTATATGTGGTGTTTATGGTATCTCTTTCTTTCACAAAGAAGAGAGGAAGATGTGTGTGTGTTTCTTGCTCTGAAAAAACCAGAAATCAGAATCAAGAGAGAGTGTGAAGGGTCAAGAGTAATCTGATTACTCTTCCCCCAATTAGTGCTAAGAGACAATGGGATAATGGCCAACATATTGGCCCATTATCTTTTATGATTATGTCTCCACATAACCATGTCTCCAATAATGTACAAACACTCATCACAGCACTAATTTGGTCCAATAATTCTGACAATAATTGAACCAAACCAGCCCAAAACGACCCTGGTCCAACCACGGCCCAACCACACCTAGTCGAACCATGGTCCAACCACGGTTCAACCACCTGCTCGAATCAACGATTCTATGTGTGTGACCCTGTAGGCACTTGTAACATTCGGCAATAATTGTAAAATCTCATTTTACAATTATAAGCAAAGAGCGGCGTCTAGCAACACATCATTGCTACCCGAACGACAAGATCAGTACTGATTCAATATGCCTCGGAAACATGTCATCGTCCCTTCGTCCCATTATCTAGATTAAACACGAGACGTGGAATATGTCAATCTCGCATATGTTCAATCTCGGTTTTTTGATCCTCGAGTTAACCGTGTAAAACGGATGCCTATGATATCATCATATCACAATTCGAGCATGGCCATGCATTTCCGGTTCAACTCTATCAAGAAACCATCCGATAATATACCCGTTATAGGGTTGGACGAATCCCTTCTTGATGCAAATTACCTAGACAAGCTTGGATATGGCAAGCTTATTTTCAGAGGCATCAAAGAGGAGCATCCATCTCACAAGAATTTCAAGAAGAGTTAGACATCAAAGCGAAGGACGCGAAGAACGCGTGCAGAAATTCCTGGACCGTGCAGTATCGGGAATAAATTCATATCTCGAGCTCTACAACTCGGATTGCTGCAATCTTGGACTCTTTGGAAAGATAAGAGGAATATCTACAATGTGTATGTTGAGCCTAGAAGCTGAATCTGCCATTTTCCTTTACTAAAATGCGCTTGAATTCGACGGACAGATTCTGTCCGGAAATTCGGTTTAGTTTTTTTGTTATTTGGGCTAAAGTGTTTTTAGTTGGGTTTTATTATTTTTTGGGTGTGTAATTTCGTCTTGGACTTTATTTGGGTTATTATTTGTGGGCTTTAGTTCAGTTATTTAGTTTTTAATTGTAAGGTTTTTAATTAGTGTCCAAATTATGTGGGCTCAATTAAATAAACCTAGTCCAATTAGGGTTAGGGTTTCGGTCACTTTAGGGTTAGGAATAGGATTTGGCTGACTTGGCCCTATTAGGTGATGACCTAGGTTAGTATTGTAAGTTTCCTAGAAGCTATTACGACATTCATAATGAGCTAGACATGCAGCGGAAGCTAGGAAACTAAACCAAGAACCACATGTGAAGCATATAAACCGCATAACAAAATTTCGTACCTTGTTCGGTTGAGGTCTTTCACCCAACTGCTGGAACAATTCATCTAGACCAAGACGAAGCTGGAACGAATCAGTTAGAGCAAGAAGAAGACCCGCTCCTCTACGGTATCCACACGAACCGTGACCTTCCCGG
>JAKUCV010006650.1:3192-33276 GCA_028386065.3 Turnera subulata | reverse complement strand
TTTTTTTTCTCTCTTTTCTTTTTCTCTCTTTCTTTTTTTTTTCTTCTCCTTTCTCACCCGGTTCTTCTCCTCTGCCTTCATTATATAACATGTTAATTACTATTTAACATGTGATTATCAAATAATGCAGTTCGTCTGCATTACGGGCGAATCCGATCCGGACCAGAAAATAACAGATACCTCCTTAGTTATTTTCCGGTGTGATTTTCCGAGAAATTCCGGAACCCGAAAAATACCAACTTAGTTCCGAAAAATTCACGGGAAAATCACGAGCGCGGGGAAAACCTTCGGTTTCGAAAAACGACTCCCGATTTACCTTGAATTAATTACCCAAGATTAATTCAACAGTAAATCACGGTAAATAGACTTTTACAGTCCGGTAAAAATCCAAAATTTTACCCGGGTTGTTACAATACTTTTAAGGGTAAAATTGTAGTTAGATAAATTATTCTAGTTATTCTCCTCGCAATTCTTTGCAAATCCGATAGATAAAAAAAAAGGTGAGCATTCATTCTTTTTATGTTCTCCCAATGTTCTAAACAAGTTAAAATAAATCATTCACTCATTTTTTTCTCTCCAATTCTCGGGCAATATAACATTATTATTTTGTATTAAAGTATAATTGGAGTGACTAGTGTGTGATTTTTATTTGAAGACATAAAGTTAATTCACACTTCTAGAGGAGATTTATTTTATGATTTTTATGCAATGTGATAGTAGAAAATTACTTTAGATGATACTTGCATTGAAAATTGATATCTTCTCTGGTTGGAACATAAGAACAATTCTACAGCCTAATAAACTTATTTTGAAATTGTGAAGTAGTATTAATTTATTAATATATAGAATTTAAGTTTAACATTATAATTATTTTTAATGCTTTATCTGAAAAGAATTGGTTGAAATTGTTATGATTTTTTGTTTTTTTTATATAAGAGTGCCAACGCATTACATAAGAATAAAACCGTTCTAATTTAACTAAAATATCTTGAATTCGAGTCTTAAAAACCTAATATTCTAGAAAATAAAGAAGTCAGCTTTTATTGTTCATATCATGCTTCCATCTAAATTAGCTTAAACTTGTTAATATCCCTTCATGATGAACTTAGTACAAAAGAAAAAAAAAAGTCTCATAAAAAACCCCTAAAAATTGAATCAAGCAAAATTCGACAAAAAGAATCAAGCAAAATAATAGAGGGATCATATTGGGAAAACACAATAGCTTGAGGGTGAGGTAGCAGTACAGTTGGTGGCATTTTTTGAGGTTTACACAATAATTTAATTGGCAATCTTATTTTATTTGTTGTCGAGAATTTTCTATAAAATATCAAAAAAAAATTTTATTATTTTATTTTTGTTGGATCTGTTTATTATTATTCTATTTGTTTTTTTGGTTGTTATGTGGACAAGCTATCATAAAGTACTTTACCTTAGTCCTCTTTGGCTCCCCGTCCGGCCACCCAATTACCGACGACCCACCGCGTTTTTCTTTTTGTTTCCTTTTTTTGTGCCATTGAGATTTTTCCATTGCTTTGCTTGTTGGTTGTCTGTGTCCCAAACAACATTTCTACATGATTTATAACAAATGTTATTGTTCACGTTCAATTCTCTCAAAATTTCTCATCAATAAAGCTGTGATCTTCAAATTCAACCAAAAAAAAAAGAAACTACAGCTATATATACCTCTATTCCGTTTCCCTTCCTCTTCCACTCTGCCCCTTTATTTTCTCTGATCCCATCGCGGTCTCTCGGGTTCTCGCCATTCTCACGATGGCTTCTATTTGTATATCTTTTATACTTATAAGTAAAACTTGGTTTTTCCATAAAAACAATATATAAATGATAAACAATTTGTTGCTATTTCCTGCTGTGAAATATGTTAAGTGCAGGGATTTGGATTCTGATAAACAATTTGTTGCTATTTCCTGCTGTGAAATATGTTAAGTGCAGGGATTTGGATTCTCTCCTGTACAGTATTCAACAGGAGAGATCCTGTTAAATAAATACCGTTAATTTGTTTAATCAATGGCCCTAAAATATGTAAGGTAAGAAAAACTAAAAAAATTAAATAAGGTAAAAATAAATTCTCACCAATGATTTTGAAAATCATGACCACCATTCAACGAACAGGACATAACTTTACTGTAGAGGATCTCAATCCGTGTAGTGCATCCATCATTAATTTTCTATATATTCATCCATCATAAACAAAGAGCTTCGAAGTTTTCTCTGCCTAAGACTTCCGTCCGGCCTTCCACTTTGATGATCGAAAGCAAAAGGAACTCCCATACAACAATGGCAATTTTCATTATTTTTTCTTTTGGCTTTTCGTTTTGTAGTGCGGTAAGCTAATTCTTGGGTTAATTTGTTTCGATCATTCTTATTATCTTTTTTCTGGTAAAGAAATATTCCTATGGGCTAGTTACATGTACATTTGTGGAGACTAAATCTACAGATGGTAATTGGTCACAACATTACATATGCGTTCACCATATAGTTTGACTCAAGGATATTACGGAATCATTTTATTACCTTCCCTCCAAACTTTGAAGTACCCAAAAGAACGAGAGAATGTTTGTATTTCCTTTGATTGCGAAGTGCCATATTTTGTCTGAGATCTTAATCAGTTCTTTATTGGTTTTGGTGGAATATTTCAACCTGATACAATATTTTGTTCCTCAAGGAATCTTTTGGCGAGAAAGATAGTATATATATGTTAAACGGTCTTTTAAGTTTGTTTATTGCATAAATAACAAACCTCTTTGATTTGTCAGGATATATCTTGATCAGCTTCAATACACATTCTGCTTGAACTGCTTAAAAAAACATTTAAGTAAAGGGTGCTATTATTCTATTAATTAAGACTGCAAATTTAATAATTTATTGTTGGGAGTCTGTCTGTGAAATGGTGCAAATAACAAACCTTTTATCCCAAAGGAATTTTTTGAACGGCTTACATAAATATTATTTGAATTGTTTAGTTTAGTACAGGTAAACACTTGCCATCCTGTTAACTTATATAGATTTATTATATTTTTGAAAGTTTGTGATACGATCGGATATTGAAGGTGGCCAACCTTCATCAGTGGAAAGTTGGCGCGCGGTTGGCTTCTGGCGCGTCCACCGCGAAGGAGGAGGAACATGGCCTAAGTAATAAATGACAAGTCCCCTTGTTTGAGTCCCTGATATTCTTCCGATCCTGATCGAGGTTTTGCTGTTCGGTCGTCGATGGGTTGTTAGTTTCCATTATATATATATGAAGCAAAAGATTTATTATTAGCATCAGCTAGGACAGGGATGCTATGAGAAAACAAGGGTAATATATATGTTCATCAGTTCAATACATATTTTGAGTTCCTGTGCGCATACAATGTCTGTTACATTAACTAGATAAAACAAGAACAATAAGTAGGATCAGAACATGATTTCCAGTTATTTAACAGTTGGAGGTGGACAGATACTAGTTCCCCCTTCTTGGCTAGTTATTCAACCTGCAGGTGTTATTGTCAACGACCGGCTATTTGTGACTTAACGTACATCTATTCTTCTGTATATGCGTACCCGAAACCAATAATATTCAGGGGTCTGTAATCTGGAACCTCAAGTCTCCGTGGTGGCTTTTCTATATGTCAAATTAAAGCAGCTGGGAAGCAAAATTTCAAAATGGAAAAAGAGCTAGTCGAATCAAGCCATTACCATGTATCAATTTAATATAGTTTAGGTATTACTTGCATCTCTTGGCTGATAGCTAGAGTTTGAATCAAATTACCCGTCTTTTGAAGATTGGAAAACCCTAGTCTGAGTTAATTGCTGATTAAATCCCCGTGGTGGCCAATTGTTTTTCACGTGCTGATTAAATTAGACTGGCAGCAAAGTAGTCACCCTTTTTAGCTTGACAAAGCAGATGATTTGGTAATTTTGGTTATTAGAATGCAATGGTACGCATGCAGTTCTGATACCCCAGGCCAATAATATATATTTTCTTATCTTTTCTTTTGGTATATTGGCAATCAATTATGTGTTAAATTTGACATAAGTGGCTGCAGCTTCATAATTTTATTATATTAAGGTGACATATTCACGTTTAAGTAGGAAGATTACAACTCAGAGAATCAAAGGTCTTTGACTGTAAGTGCATTGTAGCTTGTTTACCTCGACCTGCAACGTCTCAGGTACGAATATGAAATACAGGATGATCCGGCGCGCCTATACATATTATGTATTAAATAATGATTGATGAACAGACAAAGAAATGTCGATTCTCGAAATCTTCCCAATTGGCATTTTTGGTTGTCCTTTTCTTGCCTCGTCAAACACTAAAATATCAAGTAATGCAACCTTCTCTATCAATTATAAGGGACGATATATGCTCGATTGATGGAGACTAATACTGGGTCGTTGCTAGCTTCTGCATGCTCAGGTATCTAGGGGCAGCAGCTTATGTGAATTAAAGATGTTGTTTAGCACATGATTTCTATATTTTTGCGTCTTGAAGACAATAATATATATATACTGGGATGATAGAATTGAAGATTCACGGCCTTCACCAACCAAGCTCATATACCTTTTGTACAGGTTGTCTTTACGGCATAATTACAGGCCACTGAATTGGAGAAAACAGTTTAGCAGATGAGCTTTTATTTTGGCGGCCGGTATTGCGAATTGATCCAAGAAAAAACCTTTACCCGTAAAATAAGAAGTGTTGTAACTTATTTTTCTTTTTTCTTAATTTTAAGCCAGTGTGGTACGGATCATACAACAAAAGTAATGTTAAGACTTAAGAGCATGCTTGTAATTTATGGTCAGGAACGGAACTGTGCTGCTTGCCTAGCTAGAGGATTTGGAAAGTCATCTTTCAACGGAGATGCTAATTGCTAGCTATACTTGGCTGCTGCAGAACAAGTGGGACACTGCACTTGAGTGAAAGGAGTAATGGAGGGTGGCCACCTCTAAATTTCACATGTAAAGGAATCTGTCAAGCTAATCTTTACCATAGGATATCTCTATGTGTCCATTAAGACATTCGCCTATGTTATGGAAAACTATCAAAGGGCAAGATGAAAGGGCTGGTAATATTTTGGGGACAAAGCTGTGCTGTTAGTTGGATTTTCATGTTTAATGGTTCTGATCCTCCCATCACAATTAGCTCCACAACTTAAAAAATGTCGATTTTCAAAGACATTAAAGAGGGCCAAGCCTCCCGGAAGGATCTCCTGGTACTAACCAGGAAAATGCCGTCCAATTACTCAAGCAAAGGAGAACTGCCAATATTGCGGGAGCTAACAATTGATGTGGCGTTTGATCAACCACTGATCTGGCAATTTACATGTTTGATTTTTGCTTTGAATGTTTCTGCCAATAGCCATGTATGGCTTTACATATTATTCTGGACCGTAATATTGTTTTAGCTTCTCTACGCTTATGATTGTACCAAACTTTTATCTGGATGAAATGAATCTATTATGCTTGCTGACAAAAAAAAAAAAGCAGCAGCGCGATGGAGTATTGATCCGATAGTTAAGGATGTCAAGATGCGGCTAATAGCTCAGCGAAGTGGATGGTTAAAGAGTCCTGGGAACGAATCCTAATGGATGGGTGTCTATTCCTCCCCCAGGACTAGCAACCATAAAATGTGTTGCTGTTTATCTCACTTATCAAATAATATCCTAGTATGTTTAGCGGCCAAAAGAAAAAATTGGGTGCTTTTAGATTTGTTTTCTTGGTTAGCACATCAGAAAAAAAAAGAAAAAAAAGCTCATCATTCTCATAAAAAGAAAGAAAGAAAGAAAGCCCATCATTAGTGATTATAGCGATTAAACTTGACCCAGATAGTGTACCTAGCCCATGTTCTTGAACCCACATGAGCCCTAATTCTCCGACCCTCTTTCCCTTAAACCATCAGTGCCCATGTCAAAAGACAACCAAAGGCTTTCATCTCTCTGTTGCGACACAAGGTGAAAAATATCTGGCCTGACAAATTAATACGTAGACACGTAGTAAAAAGGCAAGTTCATATTTCCAATGCACGGTTGATGGTTGCTTCAATTTAATTGCTGTTTGACATCTCAATCAGTTATGGAAAAAGGAGAGACACAAAAGTAAGTTCTTCCTCATTCGGTTCTGTACTTGTACATGTACTGGGTGGGTGGAATTGCGGCTTCTTACTTCCGTTCCTCTTCAGTTCAATAACCACTCAGTGGAGTGAAAGGAAAAGAGTTTCTTTGCTTGCTGGTTTTACAGGACATCAACGCCCTTCTTCTTAGTTGAAATCTTCCCTTCAAAAAAAAAAGGTAAAGAAATCTTGGTGGCTTAAGTTTTAGATTGGGTTAAGAATTAAAAGCTCTTGATGTCAAATGTTTCTTTCTGGTACTTTATGGCTGTCAAAACTTTTACTTGATCTTTCTTTTTGTTTCACTTGCCTTGGTTATTACCTTCCCACTTGATTGTACTAATTTACGTTGAGATTGTTTCTTTGCTTTGAATTTTGACTTTGATTCTCCTTACTTGTGTCTTGGTTATCCCTATTCTTTACTCTTAAAAGGACTCGCGAAGAGTCAGCAGAGAACGGGGAGTAGCGTAAGAGTCTAAAGACCATAATCCCACATCGCCTAGTTGGTAAAGCTTATACTTCTTTATAACGAGATACCAATCAGCCTATGATTGTCCCTTCGGGGACATCCGATAAAATTGGAACGATACAGAGAAGATTAGCATGGCCCCTGCGCAAGGATGACACGCACAAATCGAGAAATGGTCCAAATTTTTTTTGGCATTTACCCCGCCAGAAAACGACGTGTCATCCACGGTAAGTGATCCCTTCTTCTTTCTCCCGGACGATGTGTCAGTTCCGTGGCATGGTATCGTTTGTTTTTTGCCCCCCTTTTCTCCACTGGTCGGTCTTTATGTGGCTTTGCATAGTGTTTGGTTTAACTTTGAACTATTTCACTTTCTAGCAGTATGCAATTTCACATAAAGACCGACCAGTGAATACAATGCTGGAAGCAGCCGCCCAGGTGTAGTGACATTCTTCTCTTGACACAGATCGACTGTTGGTGTAAGACTATATTAGTTTTACATGCAAAAATCTTCTAGCCCTCCGGATTATAGAAGAGTTAATATACGTCGAATTGGCAACTGCCGCTTGATTAATTTAATCATTTACAGCTTCCCGCAGCATCATATCTCACAAATCCCACGAGTTCCGGTCCTTCAAGTCTTGGGTTATCCATGATGCTGCCCTCAACAAGCAATGAAAAGCCCACCACCAAGAAAAGAACAGTTTATTGAGTAAGATTGAGAGTGATCATAGAAAAAAGAACTGGTTCAGAAGCAGAAGTCATTGATTACATTTCCTCGGTGAACTTGGAGAAAGAGCCCGTAGCAGGGATGGTGCCACATAAATCATTGTTTAACACGTCCTGCATAACGGTCACAAGTCACAACATTACAAAACATATTGTTAGAATTATGAGAACTCATCAGTTAAGCAGTTTGTGTTGTAATAATATAATGTTTAATCGATTTTAATGTGTGACAATATAATTTTTATATTCATTTATATTATTTGAGCTGGTATTGCTATTTATTATTTAGTTTTTTTATATACCTACTTTTCATTTTTGGATCCGTGGCTATACTTCACAATGCCGCCCTCTCTTCTCAACCTGCAAAACGAAAATGAAACTAATCTCTTCTCGTAAATCTTAATTGCAGGATTGGAACGACACATTAAAGATTAGAATGGTCCCTGCACAAGGATGACTTGCACAAATCCAGAAATGGTCCAATTTTATTTTTTTTTCAATCCTTTTTTACCTGCCCAAAAACGACACAAAGGGCAAGCAGCAGCACGGTGGAGTATTGATACGATAGTTAAGGGTGTCAAGATGCTGCTAATAGAGCAGCGAATTGGTTGGTAAGAGAGTCCTTAAAAGGGAACGAATCCTAATGGATGGGTGTCTATCCCTTCACGAGGACTAGCAACCATTAAATGTATTGCTGTTTATCTCACTGACCAAAAAAATCCTAGTATGTTAGCGGCCAAAAAAAAATATTGGGTGCTTTTAGATTTGTTTTTTTAGTTAGCACACAATGAAAAAAAGCCCATCATTGTCATAAAAAGAGAGAAAGAAAGAAAGCCCAGCATTGGTGATTATAGCGACTAAACTTGACCCAGATAGTGTACCTAGCCCATGTTCTTGAACCCCCATGAGCCCCAATTCTCCGACCCTCCTTCCCTTAAACCATCAGAGCCCATATCAAAAGCACAACCATTGTAAAGGGTTTCGTCTCTCTGTTGCGACACAAAGTGCAAAATATCTGGCCAGACAAATACTTCTAATTCTTTTTTGGTAGAAAGACAAAATACATTTTCACATCATCCAGGGCCCTGCAAACTCTTCTCTTTTTTTTTTGTTCCACTTTTTTTGGGATGCTCTAACGAAACAGACAAATACAGTTAATTTCATGGTCAGGGTAAATACATATGTGAATCATATTATTACTACGGAATGTCTCACAGTGTAATTACTGGGGATAGTTGGATCCGGTAAATCATATTACGCTATGTGGGGTGCAATAGTGGTAGGTAGGTACAAGTGCGTACAATTGAAGACGGTGTGCAATAATAAGGCGAACAGCTGATTAATTAGGTTGAAGTTTTTTTTTTTTGGAAAGAATAAGACATGATATATATTACTGGGTATGACTATGAGTTCAACATCCAGTAATTTGCAGGAACGACATGAATCACGCAATGGCATCTGTTAGAGAAATGAAGGCAACAAACGTACGTCCATACATGGATATGGAAGGTATGCGACAATTTGGAGAAGCTAATTAAGAGTAATCTCCCCCGTCATTTTGGTTTCCAGGGATAGCATTATGAATGGATTAATTAGGCTAATGATCAAGTTGTTAGCAGTTTGTGCCCTTAAATTAAGGCCGGCCTTAGCTGGGCGCTTAATTAGCAGGACATCAACATCATATTCCTTGCCATTGATGAAGCCTCGTACTGGTGCTTGGGAATCGGGATGCTTGCTTGGCTCAGTGTTATTCAATTGTATAAAGAAGACGTGACTAATAACAATCTCTGGTTTTGGCTTTTCTGTCCTGAGGCTGATCCCTGGACGGTGAAGTAGTCTATTTATATATGCAATGCTCTTCATGAAATGAATCACTATTGAGTTATTGCTGGGTTTTGATATTTGTAATATAATAACTTATTAAGGGGTTGAGAGATATCTAGGTGTGACTAGGTGGGTCAGGAGACGAGCGACCGACCGGTATCACAAACTAGTTAGGATTCTGTTTCGTCGTCAAATCACATTCTTGAAGCCAGGCTTTCCTGATATTGGGGGTCAAGCATCATGCAAGTACCAACTTTATTAGGCTATATTGCTTTCTGAGTTGTCAGGTTGTCCTTGCGAAGCAGATCAATGACCTTTTGGAGGCAATGATGTCCTCCATGACCTTTGATTGTTCCATCTGCTTCACCATTTTACGCACCTCTGGCTCATTCCTGCCTGATTGCAGCACTTACTAGTTTTTTAAGAGAAAATGGGTTTGTGTCTCTTCTTCTCCTAACTTAAAAACAAATGGTTGGTGTATATATAGTTCTTCTCTCTGTTCGCTTATTTCCATAAAGTAAAATCTCATGGAGTTGTTTAGCCCAAGTTATCACGATCTCAGAAATGCATACTCATTTAGTTTTATATTTCCCAACAGAATAGTGGAACATCTCAAGCAACATCTCGGGTGTCATATTCTTCCTTCAAAATAGAAAAAAAAAAATTGGATTTCATGCATTTGTGAATGGAGTTTACAGATATATTCAGAGGATCATCCTAATAACGAACCAATCATTATTCAATGTTGATACAACAACCCAAAATACAAAAGGATACCGTTGTGTTGTGAGTTTTTAGAACCCAAAATCCAAATGGATACCATGAAAATGAAAGGAACATCTTAGTTTTGGGTGTGTTTGGGAGAATTTTTAATTTTTAGTTTTTTAAGAAGTGTTGTGAGAATTGAGTATAGAGAAGTATTTTTTAGTGAGGAAGAATTTGAAAATTCATTTGGATAGGTTGTTTTTGTTTTCTTTTCATTTACCAAAGTGCCATTAATGAACCTGATTTTTTAATATTTACGGGAATGCCACCGCGTCATTTTATTTACGGAAATGTCATTAATGAAACTTCAAAATATTTACCACATCGCCACCGCGCCTCTTTTATTTACGAAAATGTCATTAATAAAATTTCAAAGAATTACCATCATGCCACCACCACTTTTCAAAAATACTTTTTTATAATTCTCACTTTTTATTTCTTTAAAGACAACTTTTTAAAAATTATTTTTTAGGAAAAGGATTGTTTTGGCCCATCCAAACAAATTCCCAAACACACTAAATTAGCAAGAGAAATA
The DNA here is from genome assembly GCA_028386065.3 of Turnera subulata. Lineage (NCBI taxonomy): Eukaryota > Viridiplantae > Streptophyta > Magnoliopsida > Malpighiales > Passifloraceae > Turnera > Turnera subulata. The sequence goes on along the minus strand of JAKUCV010006650.1, from coordinate 22,848 downwards.
AGTAAAAGAAATTTCCATCAAAATATTCTGACATCAAGTTTGACCCGACCAATCAATCGGTCTCTTAATGTCCAAATCAACAACAATCAAGACGAAATTAAGCTCAATATAAATATGGTTCGATTATGTCCATGACCCAAGTAAAATTATGTTCTGTGCTTTATTAAACATTCTTAATTATTTTGGGTGTAGTAGCCAATAAATGCATTTTGGCAGCCGGGTAGATACCTTCTCCTATATAACCAACTCTAATTTGATAACCACAAAAGTGAAGTTGCCTTAACAACAACGTAATCCCTTGGGGAAGAAACAAAGAAGCAAGATCATAATGTTAGATATATACCAACCTACATCCGCCTGTTGTTGATTATCTATAATATTAAGACTGTCTAGATTCTATTAATCCAAACTAATTAACTCGATATGAAAGTAACTTCGAAGAGTGTGAGAGTGGCTGCGTGCAGTCCTCAAAGTCTCATATGTGAAACCTATTAATTCAAACATCTCTTTCGAGGAAGAAGTTCTTGGAAATTTAGGTGAGTTTACCTAACTTTTTTCACTAAGAACACTAGGTAGCGTTCAGTATTAGAAACCTGTTTTTTTTTTTTTTCAGAATCATTTCCTTCTGTTGTGACTTTTGATAGTGATTCTTTAAAAAAGAGAAAATATTTTTATGTTAACTGAAAATATATATATTTTTTATTAATGTAAAACAAAATTAGGAATAAGTTTGCGAAACAATATAGAAATATATCCATGGTCTAATATGATATCACTTTTTCTGATAAGTTAAGAAAAGTTAATTGGGTAAGTACTATTCCTAATAAGCTTGTTAATTATGAAACGCCCCGACCCGTATTTACCGTACACAGTAAACATGTGCTGGAACTATATCGACCTGACCTAACAAAGCCCAGCATACAGTGTATACAACAGAAAACTGGCTCAACAGGCCAAAATACAAACATCAGAAATCTGACCCTTCGGCCCAACATCAAAACATATCACCCGAACCCGGGGTCATCAACAATATCACAACCGGCCCAATGGCCCAACAATAGCAATAAATAGCACAGCGGAAGACTTAATAACTTACAAAGACACTGTATGCGACACTGTTGCAAACTAATGGATCCGAGTCCTGTCCGAGGGATAACGTCGCAGCTTCTCTGGAATGCATCAAACCTGAACCACAAATAACTCAACCTACGGGATGAAAGCCCGCAGGTGAGGGGTGAGTCCGAAGTGCTCACCAACCATGGATAGACGATCAATATGCAACACTATAAGTTACTCAAGGTCGAAAACAGTAATAACAGCCAAATATATACCAATACAAAAGACTCGACCCAAAACTGGTCCAAGACAAAAAAGATTTAAACAAAAATTCAGTTTCCAATTTTATCTTTCCGGGCCCGTCACGGATAAGCTAGGGGTCAGACCTGGTTATCAACATATTTCGGGTGCCAGATCAAATCCAAGAGAGCCCAGGGATCGACATCCCAAAATAGTAACCCAGGGATAGACATCCCAAATATAATCATGGGATAGACATCCCAAGCATAGACATGCTTATCACCAGTAACTCAGATCATGGCCACCATAAAACAGTCTTAAACCATCGAGTCGTACCACTACTTATCACGTGACAATTATATTATCATTATCCAAATCCAAATCTCAGGGATCAACATCCCTAACCAAAACACCGGGATAGACATCCCAATCCAAAATCAAGGATCGACATCCTTATCACAAATTATTATTTAATCTATTATTCGTTATACCAAAAGACACAAGATAAACATAAAAAAACTCAACGTGCGGGGATAAGCATCCCAAAACTAATCAAGATACTGGGATAAACATCCCAAAACAAACCACAACAAATGCATCAATCAACAGTGCAACAATCATCAAACACAACAACCGAGTAATACAGGCACATATTGAAGGAAATCCAACCTCACCTTAGCCGATTACTCAACTCTAAAGACAATGACCGGTCCAAAGCCGGCTCCTCGGAAAGCTGCCCGATATCATAACCTATACAACAAAACAACATGCTCATATAAATGCACATATTCGGTATACTTTGATGCCAAATGCGAAGTAAACCCATCCTGGTTCAAATCCTTTATTATCATCATTTACCGAAAATATTATACCGTACGTATATCCGAATATAGTTTCGATACCATACTTTAATTAAAACTCTCCATTAAATATTTTTTTATAGTGTAATTATACTTGGTCTTCCAAAATAATAACAATGTAATTTTCCTAGAAATTATATCATATATATGTATTTTTCCCGAAATTATTTCCATAAAATATATTTCATGCCAAAATATAATTACCAAATATTATTATCTCTAGAAAACCATATTTCCAGAAAAAAATTAATCATACAAACTTATTTTCTGAAAATAAATACGAATTTATAAATATACATATATTTATTTTCCAAAGGTAAAATATATTTCCAAACCATAATAAATACTTAACAAATTATATATATATCCAGAAAATTATTATTTATCAAATATATATATTAAGGTAGCATATACTATATGTATTCTTTTTCCAAAAAATATAATCATATAAACATATTTTCTAAAAATAAATATAGGTACGCATATTTATTTTCTAAAGATAAAATACATCCCCAAACAATTATATTATCAACGTAATAATTTATTACCAGAAATATTACTTATGTATACCATATATATATTTTTCAGGAAATATATATTTTTATTTTTATTTAATTTTTTTACAAATTATAACCATATATATATATATGTTTTCTTTCCTTTTATTTTTTTTTAAAAAAAACACAAGTTAGGCCATGAACAGTAGCCCAACGGATCAGCCCACAGCCCAGGTACATGGGTCCAGACCAAGGCATGAGTCCAAGAATAGACCCACGCCAAAGGTGGTCCAACACCTAGCCATCTCGGCTGACCCGTTTTTAAAACGGTCACTCACCCTCCGGGTCCGTTCCTCCACGATGCAGCGACGTCGGAACGGCAGGCGGCGAGGTCACAACGCGTAGAAGACTGGGGTGGCGCAAGCTAGTCGCGGAGGAGGCAAGGCGATCGAGGCGGCCAGGTGAGCAGACGGGCGGCGGCGTCGGTATGGTTGTGCCGCTTACGGGGAGGGGCGTGACATGGTGGTTTCCGTCGGCGATTCCAGCAGGGGCGCGACGAACTCGAGGCGGCTGCAGCTGCTACACGACGAGAGGAAGAGGGGATGAAGATGGTGGCGAGATGCGTGGACAAAGGGCCCGGCGACGTTGCTGCTGCAGGTGGCGCATGGAGGCTCGCGGCTCGGCTGTCGCACGCGAGGAGGACACGACGGCGGTGACGATGCACCAGGAAGGTCGGTGCGACGGCGGGCAGGGAGTAGAATGAAGGAGGTGGCGCGGTGGAACAGATGGTGATGGTGTCGGGTGGTCTCGGTCACGGGGAGAAGGAAGAAAACGGGTTGGTGGTGAGTCGTGTGGGTGATGGTTCGGAATGGAGAAGAAGAAAGAAGAAGGAAAAAGGAGAGGAAGGAGGTCTCGGGCATGGTTCACGGGAGCAGAAGAAGAGAAAGAGGAAAATAATAAAAAAAAGAGATGGGCGGTATCACGGGTGCATAGGTCTCGGCGACACAGATGGTGGTGGCTGCAAACTGCATAATTGAGCCTCAATTATGCAGGCGTGTCCGGACCGGACCAGAAAATAACTGATACCCCTTAGTTATATTTCCGGTGTGAATATTCTGAGGATTTCGAGACCTAAAAAATATTAACTTTGGCCCGTAAAATCCACGGAAAAATCCCGAGCGCGGGAAAAACCTCGGTTACGAAAAATGACGCTCGATTTACCTTGAATTAATTACCCAAGATTAATTCATTCGGTAAATCACTGTATAACGACTTTAACAGTCCCGGTAAAAACTCAAATTTTTACCCGGGCTGTTACATTCTACCCATCTTAAAAAGAATTTTGTCCCCGAAATTCCGTCGTCTTATCCGTAGGTCCTACCACGATAAGCTTCTGGTGCACTCTTTCAGGTGTCCAAACTCAATATGAGATACCGCTTATACCCTTAAACGACTTATCCTCCGCTTATATAAACCGAACCTCATAACTGAGAACTCACTCTCAGCCATGGACTCTCCACTAAGAACAAGAACCACCTCAGACTCCGAGGATAACAGCTACATCGGTGGTACTGCTTTCCCGACAAGCTCCGATGAAGAAAATCCCAAGAAACGGTTCAAGACAGACACCATCAGTCTGAAGGAAGATGTAGTGGTCTCCCCAAGACAGCGAAAGAAGTGTGCAAGCAAAGAAGTTGATGATCGGAAGGGCAAAGCAGCGGCTAAAAGCAGCACTCCACTGTAGACACTATCGCAGCTAAACATCTCACTGAGGAAGGTCAGCTCGGCGGTGATGCAGATAGAACTGGCGTGCGCGGAACTCTTTCCTCACGTGAAAAACATCCAAAAACTTGTAAAAGACCTAGAGAAGCATGTAACTCCATAGAGTACTTCTTCTCCGTTGTAAAACCGCTATGAAATAAATAAAACAAGCTTTTCCTTTTTTCAAAATAAAACTCTTTTTACAGTTATCATGTTCAACAGAAAAGCAAAATATTTAAAAACAAAACAAAATCATCAAGAAGGAAAAATAAAATCAAACATAAAGATGTTAAAAACAGAACCAATAAAAGGAAGTAAAACCAACATAAAGAAATTAAAAATAAAACAAAATTCGTTTTATAAAACCAAAACATAAAGAAGTTAAAACAAAACATGTTTTCATGTTCGGCGCTCTAGATCGGTCGTAAACATCCTCGATCCCGTGAAACGTGACATGCACAGTTAACGGTGACGTCGGTTTCCCTCGTGAAAAAGACGTCCGTTAACTCGCAAGGCGATAATCACGAGAACGTCCTGTGTCCCTCGAAGGAACAACATCCACTTGTCCATAAGCCAAATGTCTTCCAGATATCGTATCCCTCCATGATGTCCAAACAGGTGTATCCTTGTCACACAAGCACTCTACTCGAGGTATGGCCCCATCAATCTAGCCTCAAAGGTCACGGATGCATGTGATAAAGATGCAGGAAAATATAGTAAAAGCCATAAAAAGAAACGCCATGGTAGCCAGGGCGATAGAAAATTGTAAGATGGGAAGGGGCTGAAAAACACTTGCGTTGGTAGCCCCAAAACACACAAAATGATGAAGTAATAAATGAAGCAATGGCAAAATTTTCAAAAAACAACACCTTGAAGAATGAAAACAATTTGGAGTTTTGTGAAGGGAATCTGCTTTTCCATTCTCCGAAAAATCCTTTAGACTTTCCCGGAGATAGGTGGGGTCTAAACTTTGAAAAACAAAACGGTAATCACACTCCCTATAAGAGTATAAAAGACGAAGTGGTGAGATGCAAATCATCAAAAGCATTTTGAAAGAGAGTTTTTTAACACGTTTAGAAAAATAAACACAAAACACATTCAGAAAAGACACGAAATCGCCAAGTCAGAATGCCTGCTCCATCATCTGTCTTCTTCGTCGAAGGTGCCTCCCTAGGCAGAAGAAATCGGCTGGCCTACAGCATGATCAACGAACGTCCAGAGAAACTACCGATCGAGCTCGGCAGGATGCCCCGTCTGGTCTTTGTCGACGAACTCTACTCGTCGAGGTTCTTCATCACTCCCATGGAAGAGACGTTCTTCCTAGAGGACCAAGGCACCCTAAGGACTTCCTTCTACGACTCGGCCAATTCCGTCATGTTTTTCATTTCTGAAAGACTTCAGGAAGTCAACCTAGAGACCACTTGCCATTTCCTAGACCAAGGTACCTACTACCAGCTCTCGATGACTGCCCAGAGTAACTCGATTACCCGCAACTTGGCCAAAGGCCCGACTACTGGTGTGGAACTGCAGAGGAATCGCTAGGCGTTCCCAGGAGTTCTCGCGTACCCTGAGGGACCTGAAGAACCAGTACAAGCCTAACATGGTTCTTCTCACGGAGACCCAATGGCAGCCTGAAGACGATCACGGTGTCATCCCACTCTGGTTTCCTCCAGCAAACCGGTTCGAGCTTCCTGGCCAGAACAACATGGGCAACATGTGGTTCTCGTGGAACGACAGCATCAGGGTGAACATTAACAATGACTCCAATAGCTTCAGGGTCAATGTTGTACCGAGAAGATGAATGTTTTTTTTTTATAATAATATTATCAATGTAATAATAATATTAGTAATATTAATAATATTTATGTTTTTGCATATTTATGGCATCATTTACCTCTTATGTGTATGTTCTGTGACAAGGTGGCGTCCCTCGACTGGATCTATCATGTACTAACTAAATGATATAAAATAATAAACAAATGGAGCGAACTATGCAAACAAGAACAACGAACACACAAGGACTACCCAACAAGACCTAACGCCCGCTCCGCTACCAAAAATGAAACGCCCCGACCCGTATTTACCGTACACAGTAAACACGTGCCGGAACTGTATCGACCTGACCAAACAAAGCCCAACATACATTGTATACAACAGAAAACTGGCTCAACAGCCCAAAATATAAACATCAAAAATCTGGCCCTTCGGCCCAACATCAAAACGTATCACCCGAACCCGGGGTCATCAATAACATCACAACCGGCCCAATGGCCCAACAATAGCAATAAATAGCACAGCGGAAGACTTAATAATTCACAAAGACACTGTATGCGACACTGATGCAAACTAATGGATCCGAGTCCTGTCCGAGGGATAACGCCGCAGCCTGTCTGGAATGCATCAAACCTGAACCACAAATGACTCAACCTACGAGATGAAAGCCCGTAGATGAGGGGTGAGTCCGAAGTGCCCACCAACCATGGATAGACGATCAATATGCAACACTATAAGTTAATCAAGGTCGAAAACAGTAATAAGAGCCAAATATATACCAATACAAAAGACTCGACCCAAAACTGGTCCAAGACCAAAAAGACCTAAACAAAAATCCAGTTTCCAATTTTATCTTTCCGGGCCCCCGTCACAAATAAGCTAGTGGTCAGACCAGGTTATCAACTTATTTCGGGTGCTAGATCAAATCCAAGAGAGCCCAGGGATCGACATCCCAAAATAGTAACCCAGGGATAGACATCCCAAATATAATCACGGGATAGACATCCCAAGCATAGACATGCTTATCACAAGTAACCCAGATCATGGCCACCACAAAACAGTCTTAAACCATCGAGCCGTACCACTACTTATCACGTGACAATTATATTATCATTATCCAAATCCAAATCTCAAGGATCAACATCCCTAACCAAAACACCGGGATAGACATCCCAATCCAAAATCAAGGATCGACATCCTTATCACAAATTATTATTTAATCCATTATTCGTTATACCAAAAGACACAAGATAAACATCCAAAAACTCAACGTGCAGGGATAAGCATCCCAAAACTAATCAAGATACTGGGATAAACATCCCGAAACAAACCATAACAAATGCATCAATCAATAGTGCAACAATCATCAAACACAACAACTGAGTAATACAGGCACATATTGAAGGAAATCCATCCTCACCTTAGCCGATTACTCAACTCTTAAGACAATGACCGGTCCAAAGCCGGCTCCTCGGAAAGCTGCCCGATATCATAACCTATACAACAAAACAACATGCTCACATAAATGCACATATTCGGTATACTATGATGCCAACTGCGAAGTAAACCCATCCCGGTTCATATCCTTTATTATCATCTTTTACCGAAAATATTATACCGTACGTATATCCGAATATAATTTCGGTACCATACTTTAATTAAAACTCTCCATTAAATATTTTTTTATAGTGTAATTATACTTGGTCTTCCAAAATAACAATGTAATTCTCCTAGAAATTATATTATATATATGTATTTTTCCCAAAATTATTTCCATAAAATATATTTCTTGCCAAAATATAATTACCAAATATTATTATCTCTAGAAAACCATATTTCCAGAAAAAAATTAATCATACAAACTTATATTCTGAAAATAAATACGAATTTATACATATACATATATTTATTTTCCAAAGGTAAAATACATTTTCAAACAATAATAAATACTTAACAAATTATATATATATCCAGAAAATTATTATTTATCAAATATATATATTAAGGTAGCATATACTATATGTATTCTTTTTCCAGAAAATATAATCATATAAACATATTTTCTAAAAATAAATATAGGTACGCATATTTATTTTTTAAAGATAAAATACATCCCCAAACAATTATATTATCAACGTAATAATCTATTTCCAGAAATATCACTTATGTATACCATATATATATTTTTCAGGAAATATATATTTTTTTTATTTAATTTTTTTACAGATTATAACCATATATATATATATATATGTTTTCTTTCCTTTTAATTTTTTTTTTAAAAAACACAAGTTAGGCCATGAGCAGTAGCCCAACGGATCAGCCCACAGCCTAGGTACATGGGTCCAGGCATGAGTCCAAGATTAGGCCCACGCCAAAGTTGGCCCAACACCTAGCCATCTCAGCTGACCCGTTTTAAAACGGTCACTCACCCTCCGGGTCCGTTCCTCTACGATGCAGCGACGTCGGAACGGCAGGCGGCGAGGTCACAACGCGTAGAAGACTGGGGTGGCGCAAGCTCGTCGCGGAGGAGGCAAGCTGACCGAGGCGGCGAGGTGAGCAGACGGGCGGCGGCGTCGGTATGGTTGTGCCGCTTGCAGGGAAGGGCGTGACGCGGTGCTTGCCGTCGGCGGTTGCAGCAGGGGCGCGGCGAACTCGAGGCGGCTGCAGCTGCTACGCGACGAGAGGAAGAGGGGATGATGATGGTGGCGAGATGCGTGGACAAAGGGCCCGACGACGTTGCTGCTGCAGGTGGCGCGTGGAGGCTCGCGGCTCGGCTGTCGCACGCGAGGAGGACACGACGGTGGTGATGATGCACCAGGAAGGTCGGTGCGACGCGGGCAGGGAGGAGAATGAAGGAGGTGGCGCGGTGGAACAGATGGTGATGGTGTCGGGTGGTCTCGGTCACGGGGAGAAGGAAAAAAACGGGTTGGTGGTGAGTCGTGTGGGTGATGGTTCGGAATGGAGAAGAAGAAAGAAGAAGGAAAAAGGAGAGGAAGGTGGTCTCGGGCATGGTTCACGGGAGCAGAAGAAGAGAAAGAGGAAAATAAATAAAAAAAGAGATGGGCGGTATCACGGGTGCACAGGTCTCGGCGACACAGAAGTTGGTGGCTGCAGACTTCATAATTGAGCCTCAATTATGCAGGCGTGTCCGGACCGGACCAGAAAGTAACTGATACCCGTTATCGTTAGTTATATTTCCGGTGTGATTTTTGTGAGGATTTCGCGACCTGAAAAAAAACCAACTTTGGTCCGTAAAATCCACGGAAAAATCCCGAGCGCGGAAAAAACCTTGGTTACGAAAAACAATGCTCGATTTACCTTAAATTAATTACTCAAGATTATTTCATTCGATAAATCACTGTATAACGACTTTAACAGTCCCGGTAAAAATCCAAATTTTTACCCGAGCTATTACAAATTAACCATCCAGGAAAGATTTCATTTCTGGAATCTGGCTGTGCTCATGTATAGGACATTTCCTGTTTTGGCAATACAGTAACTTTCAAGAGTAGGTTACTTTACCAAACATTCGGTCATCATGCATTTGGGGTAATGGGATGAATACGTTCGGCAGCTTGAATTTTGAATTTTTTTACCAGCCCTTTTATTGGTTTTGGTTCTTTTTACCAGTACTTTTAAAAGAAGTGAAGAACACTACCCAATACCACCAGTCCTCTGAAACTACTATATTAACACAAGCAATTACCGACTTTACTAAAGGACCTACTAAAGAATATATCGATTTGGTTGTTTAATTAAGATATCAAAGCGAAACAATATGAAATGTACATTGTACCAAGAATAAGCACCGGCATAACAAAAAAAAAATCTTAATTCATAGCCTAGATCACTTTATATGGGGACGTCTAATACAATAGTATACCAAAGGTTAGTGTGGCATGGTTGTGCACTTCAGCATTTAAGAAAATTTTTATCCATTGACGTTCTGTCATAGAACAAGCCACATATCATGATAATGAGATAATGGGTATGTATGATAATAAAAATTTTCGTGGCTTATTATTATTTTGGGGTGAAAATTTTCGTCGCTCAATGATTGTCAATATCCAAATAATTTCCAGCTTCTGACGGCACTTTTTAAACTTTTGTAGTAATGAACAAGTCAAACAATTAAAAAACACAGTCACATGTGTCTCTCACACTGTCATACATGAAAAGGCCATCGGGAGGACAACGTGTAAGTCGCACAGAAAGTCATAGAAGACATTAATGGATCATTGGCCAAATCTTTGCTGGGGAGACATTGTTGCGATTTCCATTGTCCTACTCTTTGCTCGGTGATGTTGAAATTTTTGTAAGACATGACTTGGGTTCTTGAATATTGGATCTAGCATGATTTGATTTTGCTTCTCATAAGAAAAAATGGACAACATATACCAACATATAGAAAACAATGTGTAACATGCATGCACGAAGAGTTATCCTTTTGGACGCCTTAGCCACAAAAATTAGGTTAATTTAATGTCAATAAGTGTGAGAGTCATAGGTACGGTTGAAGGCTATATATATGGACTAGAAAATATCTCTATTTATCAACATATTTTATAAGGTATTATCCTTTCATATATATATAAAAAAGGTATTATCCCTTTGGAGTAGCTTTGAAATAAGGTTCGAAGTCAAAGTTCCAAAATCTCATATTGCTTCCTGGGAGAAGAAGCTCAAGGTCCATATCCATAAACCCTTTTTAGGATATCCCAAATGCAATTGCGAATGACATATACATTACTTCTTGACTAGCCAACCTTGACAAGCCTATGCGACTTTTAGGCTGTCCAATTAGGAAGATACGCCACTTAGTTACAAAATTGGAAGTTTTTCTATCAATTAAGGTTTGGTTGGCATTACTTGTATGATCCATGTATAAAGCTACAACAATTGTACTATGGATTGTACTAGATGAATGATCTCTAGCAGCAACAGTCAAGACTCAAGAATATAAATAAAAATCCAACTATCAAAACTTTCATGTTCGTCCAATGATGAATCCGACATAAACTGTATTTGCACGCTGGACAAGCCGGCAAAGAATCAAGGATTAAGATTTAGGCATTTAACATGATCCTGGCTAATATGTTATATATTCACAAGTCAATGGTTCTAAAAATTAATAAGCAGGTTGCTTAACGAAAATTATGATACAACAAAGTCAATATCCTCGTAATTAGTGCCCTTCTTTTATGGATTTGCTGCTCCGTCTCTTCTTAACTTTTTATCCTTCATTCTACCAACAAAAAAAACTTTATCGTTCAACTCCTTTTTTAGAAAGATTACGAAAAAAAATTAAAATAGGATTTTTCTATTTAATTTGTGCCTTAAAGGTATATGTCACTAAAAATGAAAAGAAAAATCTTAAAATTTAAATTCTGATAGCTAATAGAAAAATCGGGGCGAAAAAAAACTTTTGCAGTGCCTACGTTAGCTTTTCTATCTAAGGAAATAACCCCTTCGACTTACTTTCTCAAAATTATGCATTGTGTTTATATTAATTAAGGGTCAATCGTAAAAAAATACTAATCTTTTGGAAGGAATTGTTAAAAATACAATTCATTTTCATATTTAAAATTCTAAATAATAGACTTCTCGAAACAAATGGTTACCGATTCTTAAAGGAAAATATTATAAACATAAAATTATATTTTAAATCAAATTTATTAGTCTTTAATAGAGTAATATTTGAACATGAAACTTTTAATTTTTTTCCTAGAACATTATTTGAAAATTATTAAAATTCCCAAGAAGATTAAACCACCATTATCCTCTATAAATCTGAAAATTATAAACCTAAAGGTAAATCTTCCATTCTTATTGATTTATGGTTTCATCCCAAAAAAAAAAAAATAGAGTTTGCAGATATGATGAAACGCCCCGACCCGTATTTACCGTACACAGTAAACACGTGCTGGAACTGTGACAACCCAACCCAACAAAGTCCGACGGACTGCGTATAAAACAATAAATTGGCCAACGGCCCAATATCAAAAACTGTAAACCGGCCCTTCGGCCCAACATAGAACTCGTCACCCGAACCCCGGAGACATCAACAACAACCAACTGGCCCAATGGCCCAAATACAACATATACACAGCAGAAGATTTAACAATATGCACAGCGGAAGACTCTTAACTCACATGACAACATATGCAAAGCCCAATGCAACTAATGGATCCGAGTCCTGTCCGAGGGTACGCATCAGCTTGCCCGATACGTTCCTGCACTGCAAACAACTCATCCTACGGGATGAAACCCCGCAGGCGAGGGGTGAGTCCGAAGCGCTCACCGACGAAAGATAAACAGTGATATATAATCAACCATAATACTTCCGAAATAAACGCAACAATCACAACAGTAAACACATACAATCACATCGCAAGGATACTGCCATAACAACTAACACATACTCCACGACAGAGGAATCCNAACAATCACAACAGTAAACACATACAATCACATCGCAAGGATACTGCCATAACAACTAACACATACTCCACGACAGAGGAATCCAACTCAAACAACGCATCAAGGAATCTAACACAACCAACACGTCAAAGGAATCTCACTAAATCACATCAAAGCCAAGACCAAATGATTACTTACTAATTTTATTAACAATTTTTATCTTTGGGCCCTGTCACTGGACAAGCTAGGGTCGTACCAGGTTATCAATTAATTTCGGATGCTAGGTCAAACCAATCCACATCTTAAATCCCGGATATTTGGTATATCCAAACCACTGGGTATTCGGTATACCCCAACCTCAGGCAACAACATGCTAACTAGATATTCGGCATATCTGAGCCACTGCAGATATTCGGCATATCCGAGCCACTGCGGATATTCGGCATATCCGAGCCACTGGGTATTCGGTATACCCTAACCACAGGCAACAAGCCAAACGGATATTCGGTATATCCGAACCACTGGGTATTTGGTATACCCTAACCACAGGCATCAACATGCCAACCCAATCAAGTAACCGAACCAAGTAACCGACCATAGCATCCCAGAATTAATCTTCAAACCATCGGGTCGTACCACTACTTCCCACATATTTCATCATATCATATCAATTCCAATTTCCACTTTCTACTTTCCAATTTCCATTTCTCAATTATCCACATTGTCCAGTTCATCATTATCCTCTACACAATATCACAAATCCAATAACACAGTCTAACATCAACAACAACAACATCACAGCAGTCATAATCATCACAGAATATTTCTCAGCACAACCAGTCAACAATTTCATATCACCAAACTTTCACATCAAACAATTCAACAATATCAACCGTTCAACAATATTTCCAACACGACATACACAGGACTAACACGTTTCTACAACAGCATCAACAATACCATAGCAATCATGTAACAGTCAACAATCATTCCAACAGATCAAACAAACAACAAAAACACACAAACCACAAAACTACACACACAGCATTACGGGCACATATCAGGGTTTATCCATCCTCACCTTGGCCGATTACTCAATTCCGGAAACTATGACCGGTCCGACGCCGGCTCCTCGGGAAACTGCCCGATATCCGAACCTATACAACAAGACCACATACACACACATAAATGCACATAAGAGTATGTCATGATGCCAAACTACGAATTAATCCCATCCCGGTTCTTATCTGATATTATTATCTTTACCGAAAATACTTATCCATACGTATATCCGAATATAATTTCGGTACTATACTTTAATTAAAACTCCTTTCAAAACATATTTTCATAAAATAATTATAATCTTCCAAAATAATAATTACTATAATTTTCCCAGAAAATAATGACCTAATTATAATTTTCAGAAAATATATATAGTATTTATCTTTTTCTAAATATATATAATAATATTTCTAACACAAAATATAATTAACCTTCATTTTCCAAAATACATGTTTATATACATATACCATAATCATAATTTTCCAGACGAAATAGTACTCATATTAAATTTTCAGAAATTATTTCCAAGGCATATATATATTTTTTTTCCAAATAACAATAGTTTTTCCAAATATAACTTAATTATTTATCAAAGTAAATATATTTATATTTTCCTGAAAATACTAGAATTAATTAGATCATAATTTTCTTAAGGTAATTATTTTTTTCAGATTTTAATTAGTTTTCCAGAAATTATTTCGTATAAATATACCTATAACGTTTTCCAACCTTTATATATCAACGTAATAGTTATCTTAATTTCCAAAGAATTAAAGTGAATATATTTTCAAAAATATTATAATTATAACTTACTGTATTTTTCCTCAAAATATATATATTTCCATAATTAATTATGTACCAGTAAAAATAAATATATATGTATATTTGTATTTTTTTATTTTTATTATTATTATTTTTTTAATTGGACTGGGCATGAACAGGACCAACCTAGGCTTGAGCAGGACCAGCCCAGGTGTCCAGCCCACGCCCAAAACAATCGGCCCAACCCGAAACCATTTAGCCCAAATAACAACCCACAACTAAACAAAAGCCTAAAGCCCAATTCCAACCCGTCCGGCCCATATGACCTATTGGGTCATCTTCAACCCAAGGTGCTCACCTTGGCAACGGCGGTTGCAGACGGCTGGGCACGGCGGGGCGACTGACGAGCGGTGACGGCTTGCAGGCGGCGGCGGCTGGGCGGCAGCAGCAGCAGGAGAGGAAGGTGGCGGTGCTGGTGGCGGGTCGCGGTGGTGTCGCGAGGAAGGAGACCAAGTGAGGGGAAACCGGTGGCCGGACGAACTCGCTCTATCGGGTTCATGGCTGGCGGCTGCGGAACTCGGTCGGCATCGCGGGGAGAGGAAGAAGAGGTAGTGGCCGGCGGCAGTGGTGGTGGCGGCGATAGGAGGAAAGGAGAAGAGATGCAGGGGGGGTTGCGGTGGTGCTCCTCCTCCTCCTCCTTTATATTTTTTTTTCTTTTTTCCTAATTTCCTCTCCTCCATTTTTTCTCTCCGATTCTTTCTTTTTTCCTTCCTATTTTTTTTTTATTTTCTTCTTCTCCTCACGGTTCTTCCTTTTTCAGTTTCTTTTTTTTTCTCTTTTTTTTTTCCTTTCTCTCTTTCTCTTTTTTTTTCCTTCTCTTTTTTTTCTTCTCTTTTCCTTCTGCATCTTCACCGGCTGCCTTCTCCTTTTAATTTGTTTTTTTTTACTATTACACATGTGAGTACCAATAATACGATTCGTCCGTATTACGGACGAATCCGATCCGGACCAGAAAATAACCGATACCTCCTTAGCTATTTTCCGGTGTGATTTTCCGAGAAATTCCGGAACCCGAAAAATACCAACTTAGGTTCGAAAAATCCGCGGGAAAACCACGAGCGCGGGAAAACCCTCGATTTCGAAAAACGACCCCCGATTTACCTTGAATTAATTACCCAAGATTAATTCAACAGTAAATCACGGTAAAACGACTTTAACAGTCCCGGTAAAAATCCAAAATTTACTCGGGCTGTTACATTCTACCCCCCTTAAAAAGAATTTTGTCCCCGAAATTCCGTCTTATCCGTGGGTCCTACCACGATAAGCTTCTGGCACACTCTGCCAGGTGTCCAACCACAACATGAGTTACCCTTATACCCTTAAGCGACATCTTATCCGCTTATAAATACCAACCCTCACAGCTGAGTCATTCATTCTCAGCCATGGACTCTCCTCTTCGTTCTCGAACGACTTCAGACTCTGAGAACAACAGCTACATCGGCGGCACAGCTTTCCCAACAAGCTCCGATGAAGAGCCTCCGAAGAAGCGGTTCAAGACCAACATCATCGGCTTGGAAGAGCACATGGTGGTCTCCCCAAAACGGCGAAAGAAGCGTGCCGGCAAGAAAGCTGAGGACAAGAAAGGGAAAGCGATAGCTGAAAGCAGCACTCCGCAACAGAAGCTGACGCAACTGAACTTCTCCCTGAAGAAGATCAGCTCGGCGGTGGCGCAAACAGAACTAGCGTGCATGGAGCTCTTCCCTCACATGGAAAATGCCAAAAAGATTGTAAAAGACCTAGAGGAGCAAGTAACTCCATAGAGCACTTCTCCTGTTGTAAAACCTTTATGAAATAAATAAAAAAAAATTCCTTTCTAAATCAAAATTCTCTTGTGTTAAGAAATCTTGTGTTAAATAGGAAAACAAAACATGTCAAGGCAGATTAAAATCAACCATAAGATTATAAAATCAAATATTAAGGAATCAAAAATTAAAACTCAGTTAACAAAATCAAAACAGAAAGAAATTAAAACAAAACATGTCAAGGCAGATTAAAATCAACCATAAGATTATAAAATCAAATATTAAGGAATCAAAAATTAAAACTCAGTTAACAAAATCAAAACAGAAAGAAATTAAAACAAAACATGTTTCCATGAACGGTGTTCGTAACGGACGTAAACATCCTTGAATCACGAAACGTGACACGTACAGCTAACGGTGACGTCTGTTAACCTCGTGAAAAAGATACCCGTTAACTCGGAAGGCGATGATCACGGGCACGTCCTGTGTCCCTCGAAGGAAACGATACCCACTTGTTCACATTTTCCGCATAAGACAAAACGTCTGTCAAGGCTCGTATCTCTCCACGATGTTCGAACAGCTGTGAGCTTGTCGCACATGCGCTTTACTCGAGATACGGCCCCATCCGTCTAGCCTCAACGGTCACGGATGCTTGTGATAAAAGATGCAAGAAAAGATAATAAGACCGTAGAAAGAAAAGACAAGGTAGCCAGAGCGAAGAAAATCAAGAGATGGAAAAAGACTGAAAAACTCTGGCACGGTAATCCGAAAAACGCGTAAAGTAATAAAGCATTAAGTATAGCAACGGTAAAATTCAAAAAGTAAAATCTTGAAAATCGAAAACAATAATCACGCTCCCCATAAGAGTATAAAGGAAGGAGCGGTGATGTGTAAATTATCAAAGCATTTTAAAAGCAGACAAACACTCAGGCAAACAAAACCACAAAACACTGAACACAAAAACAAAAGACCAATACTTCCCAACACAAAACACTGAAAAACAAAAGACCAATACTTCCTAACACAATGTCTGCTCCTTCATCAGTCTTCTTCGTCGAAGGTGCTAACCTTGGCAGAAGAAACCGTCTGGCGTACAGCATGGTCAACGAACGTGCTGAAGAGCTACCGAACGAGCTCGGCAGGATGCCACATCTAGTTTTCGTCGACGAGCTCTACTCCTCCAGATTCTTCGTCACTCCCATGGAAGAGGTGTTCTTCCTAGAGGACCATGGGACACTGAGGACTTCCTACTACGGCTCAGCAAACTCCGTGATGTTCTTCATCTCGGATAGGCTTCAAGAGTTCAACTTGGAGTCCACTTGCCAAGCTGTGGAGCAAGGTGCATACTACCAGCTTACAATGACAGCCCAGAGCATACCCAGAATGACTCGGCTACCTCCAACCTGGCCAAAGGTACGGCTACTGGTGTGGAACTGCAGAGGAGTGGCAAGACGTGCTCAGGAGTTCTCGCAAACCCTGAGGGACTTGAAGAACCAGTACAAGCCCAACATGGTTCTTCTGACGGAGACGCAGTGGCAACCACGGGACGATCACGGTCTGATTCCACTCCGATTCCCTCAAGCTAACCGGTTCGAGATTCCTAGCCAGAGAGACAGAGGCGGCATGTGGTTCTCTTGGAGCGATAGGGTCACGGTCAACATCAACAACGACCCAAACAGTTTCCGTGTCAACGTCGTTCCGAATCGTTAAATGTATTTCTATTTTTATAAATTTTCAAAAATCAATGTATTATTTCCCTTTTTATAAAATATAAAATATCAATGTATTATTTCGGTTTGTAATCAAAATATTATTATTTCCCTTTGTACTCAAAATATCAGTATCATTAATAATATTTGTAAATTTCGCTTATTTATGGCATCATTACCTCATATGCGTATGTTCCGCGACAGCTGGCGTCCCTCGACTGGATCCATAATGTACTTAACTAAAATGTTATAAAATAATAAACAACTGGAGCGAACTATGCAAACAAGACAACAACACACATAGACTGCCCGACAAGACCTAACGCCCGCTCCGCTACCAAAATGAAACGCCCCGACCCGTATTTACCGTACACAGTAAACACGTGCCGGAACTGTGACAACCCAACCCAACAAAGTCCGATCGACTGCGTATAAAACAATAAACTGGCCAACGGCCCAATATCGAAAACTGTAAACCGGCCCTTCGGCCCAACATAGAACTCGTCACCCGAACCCCGGGGACATCAACAACAACCAACTGGCCCAATGGCCCAAATACAACATATACACAGCAGAAGATTTAACAATATGCACAGCGGAAGACTCTTAACTCACATGACAACATATGCAAAGCCCAATGCAACTAATGGATCCGAGTCCTGTCCGAGGGTACGCATCAGCTTGCCCGATACGTTCCTGCACTACAAACAACTCATCCTACGGGATGAAACCCCGCAGGCGAGGGGTGAGTCCGAAGCGCTCACCGACGAAAGATAAACAGTGATATATAATCAACCATAATACTTCCGAAATAAACGCAACAATCACAACAGTAAACACATACAATCACATCGCAAGGATACTGCCATAACAACTAACACATACTCCACGACAGAGGAATCCAACTCAAACAACGCATCAAGGAATCTAACACAACCAACACGTCAAAGGAATCTCACTAAATCACATCAAAGCCAAGACCAAATGATTACTTACTAATTTTATTAACAATTTTTATCTTTGGGCCCTGTCACTGGACAAGCTAGGGTCGTACCAGGTTATCAATTAATTTCGGATGCTAGGTCAAACCAATCCACATCTTAAATCCCGGATATTTGGTATATCCAAACCACTGGGTATTCGGTATACCCCAACCTCAGGCAACAACATGCTAACTAGATATTCGGCATATCTGAGCCACTGCAGATATTCGGCATATCCGAGCCACTGCGGATATTCGGCATATCCGAGCCACTGGGTATTCGGTATACCCTAACCACAGGCAACAAGCCAAACGGATATTCGGTATATCCGAACCACTGGGTATTTGGTATACCCTAACCACAGGCATCAACATGCCAACCCAATCAAGTAACCGAACCAAGTAACCGACCATAGCATCCCAGAATTAATCTTCAAACCATCGGGTCGTACCACTACTTCCCACATATTTCATCATATCATATCAATTCCAATTTCCACTTTCTACTTTCCAATTTCCATTTCTCAATTATCCACATTGTCCAGTTCATCATTATCCTCTACACAATATCACAAATCCAATAACACAGTCTAACATCAACAACAACAACATCACAGCAGTCATAATCATCACAGAATATTTCTCAGCACAACCAGTCAACAATTTCATATCACCAAACTTTCACATCAAACAATTCAACAATATCAACCGTTCAACAATATTTCCAAC